>JAVTVY010008251.1:0-47428 GCA_036873755.1 Hanleya hanleyi | reverse complement strand
TAATTGCCGTTCCCACACTGATCCAATAACAATGGACACACCTAACAGAATTCCCATTCTCACTGACTATGCTTTTACATGGAGAGATATTTTGAATCAGCTATTTTGTGATAACTGGCATGATTGGGATATAGAGTGGAATATTTTCACAATAAAACATTCTTTGACTCATACCGGTCCTTTTATGCATTGGCAGGGTACATGTAAAGCATATTTATCACAGTTATGGCGGTTTGTTCAAAACATCTCCCCATATATCAGCTGGGAGAGAAATGACATTTAACGACAGAGAACAGGTAGTCAGATGTTCCATTTTCTTGCGTTAATTCACGAAAGGTCAATTAGATTGGGCAGATCACTTGTACGTATTTTTAGGAGAGATTTCTACTGAAGACTAAGTGAAATATCGATACTGGTACCAATATTTTGAACCAATATGCTCAATGAGAATGTATAAATTATGGTATTTTGAACCATAATGCCTCAGACTGTGGAAAAGACGGTACTGTACCTGTCTGTTCTCAGCCAATATGCTTTCAGACATTTATCCTTATGGTTCGAAGATGAACCACTATGGTTCGAAGATGAACCACTATGGTTCGAAGATGATACCTGCATTTTGAGGCAATACATTGATGTCAATCTCACACTAAGTAGTCTGAGTAGTTCTTGGAAACGCTGTGTCTAAGTTTAATCATGGACCACATGGGTGAAAAGCTGTACCTGTATTTTGAGGCGATACCCTTCATTCTCAGTTCGTGGTCGGTGTACTCCAGACCCGGTGTTCAACGGTACAGCTATATTAGACTGGTGTGCCTCCGCAAGCTCGTTCTTCAGACTGTAAACAAAGACAAGATCACATGTAATATATTACATCATTTTGATATAACCTACCATAGGTGTAACATCTTTTTTTTTACAAATTTTGTTTAGCCTGAATCGATAATCTCAGTCACGAGTTTGCATTAAGGCAAATAAAAAAGTCTGTTTATTGTTATTGTTCATACCTGCACATAAACATTGACATAACATTCCATGAGTAACAGAACCCGATTATTGAATCGCAATGGTTATAATTCTAAACAACATATATCTTTGGATCTTCTGTTCTGGCCATTCTCCTAGTGATAGTGATAAACAGACAATTGACCAAGGAGAGAACATGTCCTAAGCAGATATAGGTGTGACAGTAAGTAAACCCAGCACAGATTTACACAGCCTACATGCCCCAGGCAAAGGAATAAGTTGACCCATTTCTAACACTGAAGTACCCTACATGTAATTGACTGGGATTTAAATATATCAGGCCTGGCCAAGCTACATGTTGGGGATTTAGTTCTGTCCTTGTTGTACATGTATTTGACCCTATGTGTACACACATACAATGTATATATATATATAAACTTCAGGGGGAATAGGACCAGCCCAGCTGATTTACCAAATTTTACCCAACCCTTGTCAGTTTTTTGACGTTTTCTTCCCGATGGCTTGGGAGTATGATTCACTTGTCAATCTAGACACAAAGAAGACATTGAAAGAAGAAATATGAAAAAAATAATCTCATATTTACAATCATTTTGTAAGTTAGGTCATTTGGGCTTAAGTCAGTGTAAGAACCCTAAATACAATTCAAGTGGACCTGCAAGTGTCAAACAATACAATGTAGTACTGGACCATTATTTTGTCCCTGTAGTACTGGTACCAACAACTCAAAATATATTAATCAAAACATTTTCAATATTAATTTCCCTGTATTTCTTGAGTGAATTTGATTTTATATTGGGCTCATATATGGCTTGCCAGATCAATTTGACATGGAGTTTGGGGTTCTTATAAACAAAAATATAAACAAAGTACAACATAAAGGTAAATTTGAAATTATTTTATTCATATTACTTATTTCAATGTCTTTCTCCTGTCCAGATTAACCAGTGGGTAAATTACCATACCATACCATACTTCAAGTCTTTATGAAGAAATCGACAAAAGATTGACAATGGCTAGGAAAAGTTGGCTTGTTAGCTACAGCGGTCCTATTCCCCTATGTAGGAAAGATATTGAATAAATTTCTTTTCTACGATTACTCCAAAATAAAATATTAAATAGGTGGTCATGACAGTGGTGTATCCATATGAATGTAATTATTACTGTGGGATTACTACATTGGGGTATGAACCAAGGATAGAATGGAGAGGTACACACAAGGGTGCATGACCATGTCAGGTCAGCACATTGAAGAATGAGGACCCAAGATTGTTGTGTCATGGAACAGTCAACACGGTCATTGCACCAGTCTGCTTCTAATAGTCAAACAAGAACCAGGCTGGTTCGACAATTAGCCATTTTGGCAGTGATTCAAGAATGAAGGACTATCAGGCCCCAGCAATTGGGACATGGTCCAATACGCACACACAATTTAACTCCAATAATATCCACATTAAAGCATGGCTAATATATCCACTAGGGACAGGTGATGCCTATTTGGTAACACTAGGGCCGTAATGAACACAAATCAATAATTAGCCATTCATTTTTGTTATGGGGTATTCACAAAGGCAGGACAGAAAACTGTTAATCAGGAACCAATCATGAACAATTATCACATATAACAACCCAATTAAATACAGGGTTAAAAGACTGCAATACATGCCTACATGGAACTATTATTATCTCAGAACTTCATCTGTGTGAGTCATATCTAGACTGAGTCTATTTGGTTGAATGGGATCCCTTTACAAAATCACAATAAATTTTTAGGAAAAGGGTTACGTTTTAATTGCTGTTCTTGATCACATTCATGCAAATAAGGTAGAGTCATGCTCACTGCCACAGGAGTCAGTTACTCCGGGGAGAATCTTTTGTTTAAATAACCTTTCATTATTTCAAATGGTTCAAGTTGAGAGATGAACAGGATTCAAATTTAAAATGGAATATCAATCATAAATCACTCTTTTTGGCATATTTGGCAAAGTTAGCATTCATTTTCTTGACAATCTAAGGGACAGAACTCATGACCGATGTTCCTTTCAGCAATAAAATACTGGAAAATATTCCTCCTTATTTTTGGTATACATATTAAACACAGTTCCTAATGGAACTAATGGGCACTGAAGACAAGATGCAAAGTCTAGTTCACTAAAATATTAGAAGAACATTCATCATGAAGTAGTGAGTGAGTGAATATGAATTAATGTCCCTTTCAACAACCGTCTTTCAGTCATATCACAATGACTGGGTCCTATTCCTTTTCAGACAGCTGAACCCCACGAGTGCCCCAGTTAGTTAATAATGAATGGAGTTCTATAGAAACAACATGCAACATGGAATACCTTCCAGTTTTAAACTATCTGGTTGGTCAATTATAATTTTCAAATGGAAATCAGGTATTTTCAATTTCATTGGCTTTTGAAGAAGAGAGATCCTGAAGGATCTTGGCGCCCACCATTGTCTGATAATTGTAAGCTAATGACAAGAGAATCTTTTTGTCCATTGTTACTAAGAACAAATGAATGATTTGTAATTTTGTTTGCATAATTTTGAATTTAAGCGAAAAAGATCGAAAAAGGGACACTGGAAAACACCAAGATATTATCTTTCTAAGTTTCAGGAGTTTCAAGATTTCTAGAAACTGTACTTGATGTCGGTTGTTATAGTACAAGTGAAATGAGCAAAGTTAGTCTGAAAGTGAATGTCCAGAGGATCTTTCATCTTCGTTTTGCAGTACTTTTTTTTTTTTCCGCACGTGTCATCATTGGGTACTGGAAGCGAAGACAAATCTCTTTGACACTTTCGCATGAGCCATGAAACATACTTAAGATTTTATAATGAGGAACGAATGCTATTTCTGTTCTGTTTACTGGGCTAGTTTGAGTTATCTCTTTTAAGATACCATGCTCGAAAATAGTAAGATGGTACAAAACTTAATACTGAAGGAATCCGGACTGTGCAGTAATGTTGAAACTTTGAAAGTCTGAATCCTGATTATCTCTCTTGGATCGAAACACGCAGTAGTCTACAGTTGTCGAGTTGTGACGTTGTGTCACAAGAGTGACGTCCCTTCGTGTAGCCGACCCGTTGGCAGACGAAATGGTGGGGCAGTTCACTTGCAATGGCATGGACTAAGGTAAACTGCTTTAAAATTTGAAGAAATACATTTTAATTCGGAATCATTTGAACTCCTTGATATAGAAGGTGAAGGTATGGATATTTTCTATAGTCAATATATAGAATATGCCCCACCGTTTGATCCGCCTTTGAAGCGTAACCAAAAAAGTTATCTTGCACAACTAGGCCCCATGTGGGACCTGTGTACCAAATTTCAGAAAGATCCATGAAGTATTTCCTGAGAATTCATGATAACAATGTTTCAAGGGAAAATTCAAGTTGGCCACCCGGCGGCCATATTGGATTTTCGAATTGGACCAAAAAAGGTATCTTGCGCAACTGGACCACAAGGGGAACCTGTGTACCAAATTGGAGAAATATCCATGCAGTACTTCCTGAGAAATCACGATAACAAAATTTCATGGGGAAATCCATAATGGCCACCTGGTCGGCATATTACATCTTCGAATTGGACCGATTGCACAACTAGACCCCAAGGGGAACCGGTGTACCAAATTTGACAAAGATCCACGCAGTACTTCTGGAGAAATCACGATAAAGTTTCATGGGGAAATCCAAGATGGCCGCCTGGTGGCCATACTGGATTTTCGCGTATCCTGCACAACTAGACACCAAGGGGAACCAGTGTACCAAATTTGAGCAAGATCCATGCGGTAGTTCCTGCGAAATCGCAATAACAAAGTTTCATAGGGAAATCCAAGATGGCCCCCTGGTGGCCATATCGGATTTTGGAATCGGACCAGGAAAGGTATCTTGCACAAGTAGACCACAAGGGGAACCTGTGTACCAAATTTGACAAAGATCCATGCAGTAGTTCCTGAGAATTCACGATAACAAAATTTCATGGGGAAATTCAAAATGGCCACCTGGTGGCCATATTGGATTTTCGAATCGGGCCAAAAAGGTATCATGCACAACTAGACCCCATGGGGAATCTGTGTACCAAATTTGAGAAAGATCCATGCTGTACTTCCTGAGAAATCACGATAACAAAGGTTCATGGGGAAATCCAAGATGGCCGCCTGGTGGCCATATTTGATTTTCGAATCGGACCAGAAAAGGTATCTTGCACAACTAGACACCAAGGGGAACCAGTGTACCAAATTTGAGCAAGATCCATGCGGTAGTTCCTGCGAAATCGCAATAACAAAGTTTCATGGGGAAATCTAAGATGGCCCCCTGGTGGCCATATCGGATTTTGGAATCGGACCAGGAAAGGTATCTTGCACAAGTAGACCACAAGGGGAACCTGTGTACCAAATTTGACAAAGATCCATGCAGTAGTTCCTGAGAATTCACGATAACAAAATTTCATGGGGAAATCCAAAATGGCTGCCTGGTGGCCATATTTGATTTTCAAATCGGACCGAAAAAGGTATCTTGCACAACTAGACCCCATGGGGAACCTGTGTACCACATTTGAGAAAGATCCATGCAGTACTTCCTGAGAAATCGCGATAACAAGGTTTCATGGGGAAATCCAAGATGGCCACCTTGTGGCCATATTGGATTTTGGAATCGGACCAGGAAAGGTATCTTGCACAAGTAGACCACAAGGGGAACCTGTGTACCAAATTTGACAAAGATCCATGCAGTAGTTCCTGAGAATTCACGATAACAAAATTTCATGGGGAAATTCAAAATGGCCACCTGGTGGCCATATTGGATTTTCGAATCGGGCCAAAAAGGTATCATGCACAACTAGACCCCATGGGGAACCTGTGTACCAAATTTGAGAAAGATCCATGCAGTACTTCCTGACAAATCACGATAACAAAGGTTCATGGGGAAATCCAAGATGGCTGCCTGGTGGCCATACTGGATTTTCGAATCGGACCAGAAAAGGTATCTTGCGCAACTGGACTCCAAGGGAAACCTCTGTACCAAATTTGAGAAAGATCCATGCAGTAGTTCCTGAGAAATCGCGATAACAAGGTTTCATGGGGAAATCCAAGATGGCCGTCTTGTGGCCATATTGGATTTTCGAATCGGACCAGAAAAGGAATCTTGCACAACTAGACCCCAAGGGGAACCTGTGTACCAAATTTGAGAAAGATCCATGCAGTAGTTCCTGAGAAATCGCGATAACAAGAATTGTTTACGGACGGACCACAGACAAAAAGCAACTTGAACAGCCCACCATGCTAAAAAGACATCACTGGGTTTCTAAGGGTTCATTTATACATTTCTTCAGGATCAAATGATGTTTCACAAAGGTTCTATAGATTTGCGTTTTCAAGCAGTGCTTGATATCACAGAACCATTAGCTAAACATTACTTGATGAACAATTTAGGGCGCGAAACGGTGAACGAGAATTTGATTCAACCTCAGGATCTCCCAGATTGAGTGAATGGGTTCAATAATTGAGCAAGGCTCGAAATTGAGTTCTTCGTGTGGTTGCCATGAATGGACAATCACTTTTGACAGTTTGGTTGTCCAAAAAATAAATCACTTGCCCCATTTTTTTTCATCATTTTAGCCTTCAATTTACATTTCATTTTCATATACTAGGCCTCAAAAGTAGTCACTCTGATAACGTCAAGTAACTAGATCCTTTTTACCTCCGTCGATCAGACGGAGGTCTAGGAGCGCAACGTGAAATCTCCCGCCAAATAATTGTCATATGGGGAACCCACGACTCATAGGATTTCCAATAGGGATTGTCATGGTTCCCGACGAAATTTTGACGCACTTTTCTTGGACACAATTGAAATAATGGGGTTCCCCATTGCAATGCATTTCAATGGGCCTTGCTTCTGTAGTCGGGTTCCACCTCCCATCTACCGGGAGATTTAACATGGCGGCACTCCAGATGGACAATGCGAAGTTTATTGTCGCCATTTGATGTCATTACAACTCTATGATTCATAGTACACCACCCGTCATTTCTATATATCGTAAAGTATTTGTCGGCTGATGACTTATGTCGACGCCAACCAAACATGCCAAATGGCACAAGTTGTTGTTGTTGCATATCAAACTGACTGAGTGATTGACTGAAAGACAACAGCACAATCGACGATGCCCTGATTTTTCGGATACTTTTTTGATATTCACCAGCCTGGTTGTTTAAAAACAGTTATTCTAAATTTTGCTGATAAATTATATTTCCGGGGGGGGGGGGCTATTTATCTTGGCATTTGGCAGTTGAATAATGGTTTGATTTTGCAGAAGCACCAAATTGATCTACCTGCGTGAGTCTGTAAACTTATTTAATAATAAAGCTGATAAATAATATACATATACTTTTCTTTTATCCTAACAGTTTAGTGACATCCACATTGTGTGCTGTGACACTTGTTGATGAAGAATAATTCGCTTGTTAAAACCTGATAATATTCTGGATACTTATTCTGAATTGTAGCTGAAACAAAGGAGTGTCTACATTCCACATGTAGGCCTACATTATTGAGATTTTTGACGGAAGTCCGAACCTTTCCCAATTTTTGCTGTTGTTGTTTTTTTTAGTTTTAAGCCCTGGACATACCACTGGGCATTTATTTGCCATACGATCACATTTCACATGCTTTGTTCAGCCCCTTGATCTGGAACCAAACAGATACTATCACTAGATGAAATAAGGAGATCATGATATACCTTTCAGGTTTTACCGATGCCAAATGACTTGAACAGAAGACAATTAGACAAAAAGAAAATCAATAAATGATAAATTACATAGAAAGTTTTCTTGTCTTTGCAAGGGGGACATCAGACACACACTGACAACACAGACCATTCATTCAAATTTCGCCTTCCATTGGGGAGGCAGAAATACTCCTCAAACACAGTATACATATTCTCTTTTGTGACCTAATTTTCGTTTGTCAAAATATTGCTCCATTGAGAAGTTACTGATATAAACAATCCTGTTCTAGATTATGATATACTGGATTATTATCATGCTCATGCCACTAACATGAACTCCAATCCAACCAGTGGTCAAGATCCATCATCGTTCTTCAGAATTCATATTATTGATCACTCATAGATTGGATTAAAGGTGAACTGAAAAGCTTTCCAATGTTCTGTTAAAATGTCATAAAACAAGAACTTCTATAGTTGTTACAATTATGTGTGGTAATAGTTCTGTGGATTATTGTTTTATTTTGGGTATATGAGAAGTCAAAACGTATACTGAGAGCCAGAACTTTTAACGAGAGATCCTGAAGGATCTTGGCGCCCACCATTGTCCGATAATTGAAAGCTAATGACAAGAGGATCTTTTTGTCCATTGTTACTAGGATGTTATAGTACAAGACTACAAGTTCGTCTGAAAGTGAATGTACATGTACAGAGGATCCTTCCTCTTCGTTTTGTAGTATTTTTTTATTATTTTTGCACGTGTCATCATTGGGTACTGGAAGCGAAGACAAATATCTCTTTGACACTTTGGCATGAGCTATGAAACATAAATACGGTTTTATAATTAGGAACGAATGCTAATTCTTTTCTGTTTACTGGGCTAGTTTGAGACATATCTTTTAAGATACCATGCTCGAAAATAGTAAGATGTTACAAACTTAATACTGAAGGGATCCGATCCGCGCAGTAAATTTGAAAAAGGTATTTTGCACAACTAGACCCCAAGGGGAACCTATGTACCAAATTTGAGAAACATCCCAGAAGTACTTCCTGAGGAATCACGATAACAAAGTTGCATGAGGAAATCCAAGATGGCTGCCTGGTGGCCATATTGGATTTTCGAAATCGGACCAGAAAAGGTATCTTGCACAACTAGACCCCAAGGGGAACTTGTATACCAAGTTCGAGAAAGATCCATGAAGTAGGTCCTGAGAAATCACGATGACAAGGTGTACAGAGGATCCTTCCTCTTCGTTTTGTAGTATTTTTTTATTATTTTTGCACGTGTCATCATTGGGTACTGGAAGCGAAGACAAATATCTCTTTGACACTTTGGCATGAGCTATGAAACATAAATAAGGTTTTATAATTAGGAACGAATGCTAATTCTTTTCTGTTTACTGGGCTAGTTTGAGACATATCTTTTAAGATACCATGCTCGAAAATAGTAAGATGGTACAATACTTAATACTGAAGGGATCCGATCCGCGCAGTAAATTTGAAACTTCGAAAGTATCTGAATCCTGATTATCTACCTTGGATCGAAACATGCAGTAGTCTACAGTTGTCGAGTTGTGACGTTGTGTCACAAGAGTGACGTCCCTTCATGTAGCCGACCCCCGGCAGACGAAACAGTGGGGCAAGTTCACTTGCAAACTGCATGGACTAAAGAAAACTCGAAGAAATACTTTTTAATTCCGAATTATTTGAACTCGTTGATATGGAAGGTGAAGGTACGGATATTCTCTATAGTCAATACATAGAATATGCCCCACCGCTTCATCCGCCGACTCTTGTGATGCAACGTCATAATTCCAAAATACCGTATTAATTTGAAGCATAACTTGGATTTTCGAATCGGACCAAAAAAGGTATCTTGAACAACTAGGCCCCATGTGGCACCTGTGTACCAAATTTCAGAAAGATCTATGCAGTACTTCTTGAGAAATCACGATAACAAAGTTTCATGGGGAAATCCGAGATGGGCGCCTGGTGGCCATATTGGATTTTCGAATCGGATCGAAAAAGGTATTTTGCACAACTAGACCCCAAGGGGAACCTATGTACCAAATTTGAGAAACATCCCAGAAGTACTTCCTGAGGAATCACGATAACAAAGTTGCATGAGGAAATCCAAGATGGCTGCCTGGTGGCCATATTGGATTTTCGAATCGGACCAGAAAAGGTATCTTGCACAACTAGACCCCAAGGGGAACTTGTATACCAAATTCGAGAAAGATCCATGAAGTAGGTCCTGAGAAATCACGATGACAAGGTTTCATGAGGAAATCCAAGATGGCTGCCTGGTGGCCATATTGGATTTTCGAATCGGACCAGAAAAGGTATCTTGCACAACTAGACCCCAAGGGAAACCTGTGTACCAAATTTGAGAAAGATCCATGCAGTACTTCCAGAGAAATGACGATAAGGTTTCATGGGGAAATCCAAGATGGCTGCCTGGTGGCCATATTGGATTTTCGAATCGGACCAGAAAAGGTATCTTGCACAACTAGACCCCAAAGAACTTGTGTACCAAATTGAAGATCCATGAAGTAGGTCCTGTGAGAATCGTGATGACAAGATTTATGAGGAGGGAAATCAAGATAATGGCTGCCTGGTGGCCATATTGGATTTTCGAATCGGACCAGAAAAGGTATCTTGCACAACTAGACCCCAAGGGGAACCTGTGTACCAAATTTGAGAAAGATCCATACAGTAGTTCCTGAGAAATGATGATAATGTTTCATGGGGAATCCAAGATGGCTACCTGGTGGCCATATTGGATTTTCGAATCGGACCACAAAAGGTATCTTGCACAACTAGACCCTAAGGGGAACCTGTGTACCAAATTTGAGGAAGATCAATTTTGTAGTTCCTGAGAAATCGTGATAACAAGGTTTCATGGGGAAATCCAAGATGGCGGCCTGGTGGCCATATTGGATTTTCAAAACGGACCAGAAAAGGTATCTTGCACAACTAGACAACAAGAGGAACCTGTGTACCAAATTTGAGAAAGATCCATGCTGTAGTTCCTGAGAAATCGCGATAACAAGGTTTCATGGGGAAATCCAAGATGGCCGCCTGGTGGCCATATTAATTTTCGAATCAGGAACCAGAAAAGGTATCTTGCACAACTAGACCCAAGGAGACTTCTGTGTACCAAATTTGAGAAAGATCCATAAAGTAGTTCCTGAGAAATCGCGATAACAAGGTTTCATGGGGAAATCCAAGATGGCCACCTGGTGGCCATATTGGATTTTCGAATCGGACCAAAAAACGTATCTTGCACAACTAGACCAAATTTGAGAAAGATCCATAAAGTAGTTCCTGAGAAATCGCGATAACAAGAAATTGTTTACGGACGGACGACGGACGAAAAGCGATTTGGGTGGGCTAAAAACGTCACCGCTTGCCTCCCGTTGTTTTTGGAACGTCATGACGTTATAGTGGCCCTCTTACATTCATCCGACGTAGCATGACGTCACATTTGAATAAAACTTGAATGAAGGGGACCACTATAACGTCATAACGTTCTACAAACCAAGAGAGACAAGCGATGCAAGTTTTCAAGACGGATATATAACAGCATAACTTAAATATTGTTATTAGTACAATTTTGCAAACTATATTTGCCCCAAAAACGTATAAAAGTTATGTCACATATTTAAAGATAAGCAACAATTTAGAGAAAATTAAAAGCTTTGCAGTTCACCTCTAAGTTCTCATAGTACTCAGTTCTCATTTCATACTTTTGCAAATTCTTGTAACATGGTCAGGTTCCAGTTCTATTAAGTACACGTATGAAAGGTGCGAACTGGTATGATGGATTTCATCTTGTTGTGTATGACGAAAGAATGAAATATAATAAAGGCCATAAATATTTTCAATGAAGTGAGTTTTGATATTAAATATGTATACAATTGATTCCAACTTGCAGTTCATGGATTCAGTACTTCTGATATCAGATGCAACAGGACTGTTACACAATGGATGTACTGGATGAAATGGAAAAACCAACACAGACTATTGATTGGTTCAGTTGTGTCAGAAAGGTGTGGAATGACAGAGGTGGTGAAAATCAGAGCCAGTGATTGGCCACCCAACATTGGATATCAGCTGATTCCTCAGGAAATAAACATTACGCATGTAATGACCACCGGCAGAGTGATACATGTGTCAATCGGTCAGACATTTTCATGGATGCCCAGTTCTAACTTAAAACAACCATGCCGGACTTCATTCCTTCTCTCAGAATAATTGGGTCTAACTTTTACAAAACCTGCAGCTCCCAATAGCTCCTGGATCTAGACCACATAAATGAAGGGATCTAGTTTATCGGTCCTATGGCAAAAATATCACGTAGAATGGGATTGTGTGGATAATATCCGATTCATGAAAGTTGAAGTCCTGCAGCATGCTCCACAAATATCATCAAAGGTCATAAAACTTTCTGGTCTGCACCAGTGTGGATCTATACTTGTTGTTTTTTTTACAAAATTATCTCCCTTGACCAGGAGAGGACTTGAATGTGTCTGAAATTATTTAGCTTCTAGAAACAAAGACATGTCCTGAGTAGAGGTAATGAAAGTACTCAAAGTACTGATGTCTGGATCGCCAATAATGGATTTAAAGTTTCAAAACATTTCAGCTGGCATGTTTCAGCCGACAGCAGATGTATGGATAAATGTGAAGATTTTCACTGTTTGAGGAATAACAACTGGAATACAGAGTTTAGTCTTCAAGGAAGTGAATTTGTGAAGGCGGCTCATTTCGAAATATGCCAGGTCTTCATGGTAGCAAGAAACTATCTGCAGTAATATGCTCAAAAGTGGATCGTCTGCGTCAATGTCTTCTACCAGTTTTTGCGAGCAGATTTTCATAATTCATGCAATTCTATTGTGACAAAACGATACGACAAATTTGCGAGGACACTGGATAGTTTTATTAACTGGTTTTATTAATAGTTCTGTGTAGTGCAGATATTGGCAAGAGCTGCACGAGTTTGTGTTAAGCTGAGCTAAGATTCATAGCGTCTCCCTTCCCTCAACGCTATGCCGACGACAAATACATTTCCCTGTTGGTAACTCGAACATCTCCATCGCGCACTTATTATTACCTTTGAGAAAATGGGCCGCGATGAATAAAAATACCATAATCAATGTTGTGATCATCATCCCCTGTATACACGGGGTCTATTATGACGGAAATGCCCATCTTCTCGACCCTCGATTTCAGGTCATTTTGAGACTCCATAGGCATAATTTTAACGTCTGTAATTAATATATGACCGACGAAGGGCCATTTAGTCTGCCATTTCGGTATTTTTATTCATTGCGGCCCATTTCCTCAAGTTAATGAAGGTTCAATAGGGCGCAAAGGTAATAAGTCCGGTCAAGTTCACAAGACGAGAAAAATGTAAATACTATTGTTGTTGCTTCGACACATATCTCCTCTGGAAATATATGCCATGCAGTATGAGTACACATTAAAATAGTAACAAACGCCGACTTCACAGGAAAGAACGCGACTACGAGTGTTGAAAACTGGGGTCTTCATAATCCCATAACCGGAACCTGTTCAGCGAGAGCAGAACACGATTTGCAACGTCTGCTCGGCGAATACGGAATGATCGTGCAGCAACAACAGGGAGTTTCGCACAAATTGTCTCTCAAACGCTATCGTTGTCAACAAACAAATTACGAACTAAGAACACCAGGCCTTACAGTAAACTCAAGCAGACGCAAACCGCAGAGAAGGAAAACACTGAGAACCGGGTTTGCGCCGATTGCGCGGAACCAGACAATGCAGGGGGCAATGCAAAGAACAAAAAAATAGTCCATGGATACAAGCAATGCCTGGACGAAGAAATGAATATGAAATACACTCAAACTCAGATTTTGTTTTATTTCTAGTTAACATGAAACGATTATGACTGTTTTTTCTTCATTTTCTGGTTAATAGCCTGATATATGACAAACACAAAGTGAAAATCACTGGCGGATTGTTACAGGTCAACCCAGGGTCATTGCATTATAGTGCACGTACACATTTTCAGATATTTCGTGAGTGGCAGCATAGTCTGGTCGACACCGCTACGCGGTGGCGATCCAGACAAAAACCGAACATATTTTGATTATTTTATTCAAATTTCAATTCCACTTCTGGTATATGTACATGTATAAAATACATACAGAATGAACTGCACACAGAATAACACAAAGAACAGGTATATGTATCTCATTACATTCTTAACCAAAGACCAATACCTGGGTGATATTACAACAATACCATGGTGTTATATATTGTTATGATTGGCTTAACTTTAGCTGCTGAAGATATTTCTAATTTGAGGGTAATGGGCAATCGTACTAAATGATTCAGTCATAATATTGTCTGTATTATATTGATGTCGACAAGGATATACATAATTATTTGATAGTATTATTAATTGTATGTTGTTTATGATTAACATGAACTTTTTATTCACTGGAATCCAGCAATTTGTTCCATATGGGCAATATTCTCATCAGCCATCACCATTCAATATGAATGTGATACATGTACAAGTCCATGGTAATTGATACATTATGGTGAAGGTGACTGTAACACCAGTATACAAAATTATTCCGATCTCATTGAATCATCATCACATGATGCTGAGACAGATCAGAACGGAGTGTCGGTAAAATCAGATGTGTTTTGTGGAGGATTCTGTCAATGAGGATGCTATACTGTACACATACAAAATATGAAGTGTTGATGTGTAGGGCCTATAGCATAAAATCACAAGCAAGTTGGTAAAACTAGGCACACAGGGTCTCATTTCTGCCACTAACGTGTTGATTTGGGTGGAGGTGTCCTCTCATGGGGAGGTGTGGGGGGGAAGGGGCCTAATGTCTCAAGCAGTATTCCAGGTTTTCCATCAATATACTCTATTCCATACCCCAATATTTCAAGCACGTGAAATCCAACAAAAATTATTTGCGGGGTATGTGACATCCACATCCCTAGCTGGACAGGCTAGTGGGGAACCCTCAATCTCAGGTTAATTACCATTGGTGAAGTTAACGTCCAACAAATGCAAAATTGAGCTTGGAATCCAGCCCTATGTTATTCGGTGATGTATTCCCCTATGGATCATGTTGCCTCGACGGAGGTCTTTGCGTTCATCCAGCGCTTGTTTTTATTAGTAACCAGTTTTAATAGACTAGAGGCCATGGCCACACTTGATCCCATCGGCCTAGTGTGAACTTGCCGTCCCTTTCACATGAGCAATATAAATCTCCGGTATAGACAGATGAAGGGCATTCAATAAGGGGAAACAGTTCTAAGTACATGTAGTTGGGGGAAAACCAGTCATGTTTATTTGTATGGAAAGTTGGCTAGAGACAACTAGATATAAATGAGGCGGGCACCCACCAACCACCCGCTCTCATAAGAGGAGCATTAAAGTGGTTCTCAATTATGTGTAAGGAAATGTTCACATGTAATCTTGTGAAATTAGGGGGGGGGGGGGATGTTAGTCAAACATTGGTGTTCAGATCAAACCATCTTCTTGTAAGACTGAATTGTTCGTGGGGCTTTTGTCCGGGCACCCTTTTACACAGACCCCAAAATCGTCACAATTCTGTGGATATTTTCCATTTGTTGCCATGGAAACTGCAAAAACACCCAAATTTACCCAATTTCAATAGCCCTGTGCTTTACCACCCAACATTGCTGTATACCAAATTTGAAGTCTCCAGCTGCAACGGTTCACCTTTTAGAGCGGTCAGTCGTTATATGGATATTTTTCGTTATGTTGCCATGGAAACCACAAAAATCAACTAAATGTGCCCAATTTCAATAGGCTTGTGCTTTATCACCCATCAATGCAGTATACCAAATTTGAAGTGTACTAAATTATATACATATTCATTGTTAAAGAACCATACAAATTTTATTCAACTTTCTCAATTTCATGAAAATTGCATGGAAATACATGTAGGTAGGAAAATTTCTAACAAGGTTTTCTTCATCAGAAATAGAAGAAACAGAGAGATTTTTGTGTTATCTGAAATTTGAGAAAAAAATCTACATGTGCATGTATGTGCATTTCTATAACACAAGAGCCAAAATCGGCTTCATAATGCCAACACAACATTAAACCAGATTCAAATTTTGGAGGTAGGGGAACAGAATGTTGACCGTGCTATAGGTGAGTTGCACTATAGGGAGTCCTTATAACAGCACCAGGCATACTATAGATAGATATCAGAAAACATAACAGTGGCGACACTATACTGAAACTCGCTCTATAATTAACCATGTTAAGTCCAGCTCCCTGAGCTGTCCCCTGAGCTAACGACCTCAATTGCTTGTTGGCTCAGGGGATAGCTATGTGCAGGTAGTTTTTTGGTGAGGTTTTCGCCTAAACATATCAAACTTGTTTAACTGGTTGGCTGCTGGATTCTTCTTTATGGTGCACTGCAGAAGTTCCCATTTTTACGATGTATTACACTATTAAACCCGGGTTTCATGAGCGAAAATATCATTCATAGATGTGTGCCAAGATTTGCCTCACGTAGCAGCTGGTCCATAATGGTTCGGTCAACGTTTATTTGATTTCATTTTATGCCGAAATATATAAAATTGTCAGAGTAAATAAAATTTACTGGAAGAGACTGCAGTATTTTTGGTATAATTGCGGTCGGAAAATTAAACATTTAAGAACAATGTTTCTATTCGTAACTAAATCAAACCTGCTTCAATTATTGCTTAAATCTCCATTTAATTGCACAATCAAACGTAGAAAACGGAAGTTAAAAATTGAAAATTATCTCCCCTAGGAGAATAGAGTTATCCGCCCCTAGGAGAGCTCTCACTCTTCCCAACGTGGTTACCATAAAAGCCAATGCACATCCCATTCTCTCCCTCTTTCTCATTATAACCGAGACCAGTAGTGAACTAGGCCGTGGTCTGAGGGGAAGGACGGGAGGGCGCATTCAATTGAAGCAGGTTTGATTTAGTTACGAATAGAAACATTGTTCTTAAATGTTTAATATTCGTTGCCTAAATCGTAAACCTGCTTCAATTATTGCTTCAGTACCAACAGGTGGAAGGAGGGAAACCTCGGCCAAGTAGCAGATTCAATGTTAGGCTAAGTAACCGCTGGGAAGACACAGACATGGATATAAGACAACAATAATCAAACAATTGAAACCCTGGTCAAAGACCGTTAAAAAAGGTTAAAATGTGGATAAGATACAGTTGTACTTATCTTGATTGTCTACCATGTAGCTGTGCTCATGGTGTGGAAGTTTTACTCCCGAGAGAATACCCCTACCCTTAGAGTTGGTGGGTCTACTCGGGTAGCCATTTATACCAAGAGGAGGGACCGGTACCACTAGGGCTATTGGGTCTACTTGGTAAGACTAATCTGTATTTAGATTTCTTGGCTGTTCCTAAAATCGGGTGAAGTATAACTGGTCCGAGCCTAGAGGTCGCCAAGCCACACCATACCATACTCAGTCCACAATCGTCTCACGTCCCACTTACTTCCTGGGAGTTGAGTGTAGCTGAGATCATCAGAAGGAAGTCAGATTCAACCTGAAAGACACAATCAAACCGCAATTAAGGTAAAGATCACACTCACCATGGAGTCAGGCATCTTAGCGTGGTGATTTAGTGTCCAACATCTCTTTAGAGGATCCAAGGCTGTCCATCTGAACTTATTTCTTCTTCAATATGTGATCAATCAAATGTGGACTAAAAGTATGAATGAGATGAGATGATACAGCAATTTGCAGATTTGCTGCGATGATACAAAATGCCGCCCCCCCCCCTTTTTGAGAATTTACTTGACCACGTGCTGGGCCGCTATTAACGGCCCAAGTGTGGTTATCCCTTCTGACTGGACTGACATATCTCTCAGATAGAAGTTGGTGAACGTGGAGTTCGCCGTCCAGGCACAAGATTGAACAATGTCATGGAGGGACAGATTTTTCCATAATGGCCATGAAGTGGCAATGGCACGAATCTCATGAGAAGAGGCAGTCGACAACAGAGGGGGAGCGTCTATGGCCAATTGATAAGACCATTTGATGGTTTTCTTCAACCACGCGGCGATGGTATTTTTGGTAATGTCACGCAAAGCCGACGGGCGAAGAGACAGAAATAACAGGCGCCGAGAGCCGCGAGCGGAGTCGGTACGAGTAAGATAGTGGCGAATTGCTCGGACTGGGCATAACAGGAGATCGTCTTCGAGCCCATGCACAAAGTCTGACAACGCAGGAATGGAGTACGATCGTTGAGCGCACGGACCTGAACGCACAGACTCATTTTTGGCAATAAATTCAGGAATGGGTCGAAAGGAAATGCGCGACCAATCCGCCGTCCAGGTCATAGAAGATCTTTCAAGAGCATGAAGTTCAGACACTCTAGACGCTAAAGCAAACGCCGCCAAAAAGGCCGTCTTATAAGACACAGCTTTGATAGAAGCGGATTCTAAGGGTTCAAAGGGCGGACGAATCAGAGCACACAGAACCACACCGATATCCCATTTCGGTAACAGTTGTCGCGTACGGCGAGACTGTAACGCGAAGGCGCGAATGAGCGCAGAGATATTATCGTTAAGACTAATGTCCACACCAGATGTAAGACGTAACACCCTAGCCAAAGCAGATCGATACCCTTCAATGGTGCTGATTTGAAACTTCTTATCACGATGAAGATGAAGGAGGAAGTCAGCAACTAGGGAAACAGAGGCAGAGTCGGGATCGGCATCTTGTCCTCGACACCAGGAGACGAAATAGGACCATTTCGCCTGATAGAGCTGTGATGTGGAAGATCGATTGGCTGAAACCATCGTTCGCGCAACCTCTGCTGAAAATCCCTGGACTGCGAGTGCATTCTGGATAGTCTGCAAACGTGTAGGTTGAGCCACCGTGGGTTGTGATGGAAAATCCCGTGGGGTTGACGTAACAGGCTGGGCCAAACTGGCAGTCGACGTGGAGGGGCCGTGAGGAGCGGGACCAAAACCGGAAACCACTGGCGACGCGGCCACCACGGCACAACGAGTAGAATGATGCAGTCGTGACGAGAAATCTTCTGAAGCACTTCCAGTATTAGGGCCATCGGTGGGTAGGCGTAAGCTAGGAAGTTGTCCCAATTGATTGACAGAGCGTCGATGTCGAAGGCTTGAGGATCCAGAATCGGACTGACAAACAGAGACAATTGGGCGTTGTTCCTCGTTGCAAAAAGATCGATCAGCGGGGGCTCCCAGATGGTGGAGATCTGCTGGAACACCTCCGGATGAAGTTGCCACTCGGTCTGAAGAACGGTGTCCGGACGTGATAGGCTGTCCGCTAAGACATTGAGCCGCCCCGGCACATGGCGGGCGCGAATATAAATATGATGAATACGAGTCCACTCGTACAGATCCCAAACTAGACGAAACATTGGTAGCGAGCGGGTGGTTCCCAACTTGTTGATGTGCGCAATGACTGTGGAATTGTCCGTCGCTATGAGGAGAGATGAGTACATGAGACGATGACTCCAATGCTTCACCGCCAGAATGACTGCCTTCATCTCCAGAAGGTTGATGTGAAGACTGGCATCCAATGTTGACCATCTGCCGGATACCTTGAATATGTCCAGATGGGCACCCCAACCGGTCTCGGACGCATCGGTGTATAGATGATGACACGGAGCCGGAAAGCGGAAAGGAACGCCCTGCATGACGTTGAGCCGGGATTGCCACCAGACCAGATGAGGATGAAGAGACGCCAATACCGGCACCGCTGGATTGATGGACGGTGTCTGTAGGTAAGGGTACAGATGATACTGTAGTGGACGCACCTGTAGTCGGCCGTAATGAGTTAGGTCCTGAGTGGAAGTGAGCAAACCTACCAAACTTTGCCACTGTTGACGTGTCCGTGACGTTGATGACAAAAACTTTCGGATTAACAGCTGAATTTTGTCCCAACGATCCTCCGGCGGGTATACTCGCTGATGATAAGTATCGAACACTGCGCCGATGTAACGGCGAACTTGAGCCGGAACCAACTCTGACTTGAGAGGATGAGGGATGAATCCTAGATGCCGTAACACCAGGAGCGTGAACTGGACTTGCACGTTGAGACGGGCCTCGTCCGCTGCCCATAGAAGGATGTCGTCTATATAAACCTCTATCTGAATACCTCGCAGGTGTAGAAAAGCCATGACCGGAGAGGTAATGCGGGTAAACAACCAGGGGGCTACATTGACCCCGAATGGGAGAACCTGCCATTCGAATCGACGATTGTTGATAACGAAGCGGAGATAACGGCGATGACGTGGATGAATTGGAATGTGAAGATACGCGTCCTGCAGATCGACTGAGGCCAGCCAATCCCGATGATGTATGCGGGCCCGAATCGATGAAACAGTCGGCATCTTGAAATGAGGGGGGTGGTGAGATGAAACTTGTTTAACACTTTTAAGTCGATCACCATCCGCATCTGGTGCGAGTCTTTCTTGGGGACCAGAAATACGTGGCTGTAAAACCCCACACTGTCCTCCGTCCGAGGTAACTCCCTGACAGCTCCCTTGTCGATGAGCGTGTCGACCGAAGACAGAAGAGTCCGCACGTGGTCCGCGGAGACTGGAAGGCGGGATGGGCGTGGCCACACAATGAGTTTGGGAAGGGAACGAAAAGTGAACAGGAAGCCGTGCTCCAAAACTCTTAAAATCCAGGCGTCGTCTGTGATGAGACGCCAGTTGTCCACGAAGTATTGAAGGCGGCCGCCCACAACATGATGACTGAATGAACGGAAAGGTGGAGGATGAAAAACTTCGACTTGATCGGACACGGGAACTTGATAGTCATTTGGAGGAATGACCACCCCTCTTGGTTGGTTTCCCACGAAAGGAACGGCGACCTCGGCCCCGTGGAGGTTTGTCAATACCTCGAAAACTCCCCCGAGCGCCCCCATCTTGACGAGAAGTAGAGGATCTACGACCCCGCTTCTGGCGACGATCCGAAGAACCACCCCGAGCAACAGCCGCAATCAAGCGCGCAGTACGTTCTTCACGAATGACGGGGACCACGGCTTCAATAGCATTATTGAAAATGGACTTGGAAGCCAAAGGCTGATGAAGTAAATAATCCTTAACCATGAAGGAGACATCCGGCTTGACAGACTTAAGTAAGGCGTTGCGTTGCGCTTGGAGAAGCGAAACGTATGAATAAGAACTGGCCTCGATAACTTGACGGTTAGCCTGTCCTAGGGTTTCAATAAAACCCGTAAATAGGCCACACGACCCGGAGACAAAGAAGTCGACCCATCGTCCAGGCGTAACTCAGGATCCAAAGCAATCCGTGACGTAGCTAATAAAAACCAATCGGCGACTGAGGAAGCACGTTGGATTACCAATAACATCTCCTGGATATTCTCCACGAAATTGGTATTAAACTCAAGTGGAGATGACTTCGATGACTTAGAAATCTGTGATAAATCTCGATCACGTTTGGGTGGTTTGTCAGGTAAAACGTTATCATGAAGGTCATGGGGAACCCGGAAACGAGGCTTCTTTAATTTATTGTCATCCTGTAATTGACGATCAAATTTCTCTAAATGATCGACCCACGCTGGGGACGGAGCGCATGTACGAGGAGTCACAGGACTGGGAGACCTGAATGCAGAATCCGCAGCTGTCCGACACTTACTACTAGATGGAACAACCTTCGAAGGGGCGGGCATATCCGGAACCAACGCTAAAAGCGCCTGCATTCTCAGCAAATAATCCATCTTCGACGTATCTTCCGAACTTTCCCGAGCGGAAGACGAATCATCCGACGAACTTGAAGAGACCGGAGATTGAGAACGCGAAGATGACAAATCATGATCCACCGCATGGTCAAGGAAAGGCGTCCGATGATAATGAAGATGATAATCTTGATCAGAAGGAGCCGAAACCCGAGGTAAACGGTGAGTAGAATCAGGTGAATGAACTGTCACAGTACGAGAACGGCGAACCGGCGAGCGGGAGAGCCGTAAATTGGTACCAAAATGAACCGGTGGACGAGAACTACGGATCGGGGATCGAGACCGATGAACCGACGCAACAGAATCACGAACAGGTGAAAACAGCCGACAAGATGGCAAATCCGAACGTCGTGTACGAGAACGTGAATGTTTACGTGAATGTCGAGTCGTAGTATGTGAATGATGAAGTGAAGAATCAACAATCGCGGATGTTGGAGATCGCAAGTTCGCAACCTGAACACTTAATGGAAGAGCCGACCGCCCTTCCATAGATTTTCCAGCATTAGAAAAACCATAATTAGTTTTAACCCGCAAAGGAGAAACTGACATGCGACGTCGTTTATTTGATTTCTTCCTTTTAGATACATGTGGAGAACCAATAGGTAATGGTGAAATAACCTGGGGCACAGAATTCTTTTGTTTGTCGGGGACAATAGAATGGCCAGCCAAGACCGATCTGGTCTTTGTTGACCGCAACAAAGGAACTGGTTTTGGATCGGCCCTAGACAAAGAGACCCCAGACCGGGTCAAGCTGTCTAGTAACCTGGAATTATCATCGCATAGGACTGTACCGCTTGGTGGTATGCATACTGACGCGGGAGACAGTGAGTCCTGACCAGCCCGGTCAAGATCTTCATTAGACTTCATGTCATGAACTAAAGAAATTTCCAAGACCCGTCTGTCGATCTCCGACAAAGACGGGTCATCACAAGAATGTAAAAGAAAAGCCCGGCGGGCCTGGGCATAATTCTTCCAGGCCGCCGGATTCCATAATACACACTCCGCGCACGTGGACGCCCGGTAACATAAATCTTTACACGCAAAACAAGCTGTGTGAGCGTCTAAAGGGGAAACATTTTTCCCGCACGTACGACAAGGAATACAAGACGGAACTTCCGACATAATACAGTAAGTAAGTTCCGAATCAATAACAAAACTCAACACTTGATAAAGGATATACCAGCGAGACAACAACTAATGTTGTAAATTTGCCTCTAACACTTCCCTAGATGTGCACTGCTCGAGCAAACTGGAGAAAGAGGGAGAGAATGGGACGTGCATTGGCTTTTATGGTAACCACGTTGGGAAGAGTGAGAGCTCTCCTAGGGGCGGATAACTCTATTCTCCTAGGGGAGATAATTTTCAATTTTTAACTTCCGTTTTCTACGTTTGATTGTGCAATTAAATGGAGATTTAAGCAATAATTGAAGCAGGTTTACGATTTAGGCAACGAATTGGCGAATTATGAGGAATTACAGCGGAAAATCTTGGTTTTTCAGCTGCCTTTCTCCTGGGTCTTTTCCAACTTTTCGTCCGCCATTGGTAGCGTGTGACGTCTCATTGGAAAGGGAATTCCTTATAGTTTCTGATTAGAGCCTTGAATTCGTCCGATGGCCAATCAAACAGACGATAACATCGAAAATATGCAAGAGGTGTTTTCCCGTTTCTCTGGTAACGCTAGCAGCCGATCGAGATATCGGTTCCTTGATTGGATAAGCGTGGTCTCGTGACCTACATCGAAGCGATCATTGGCCAGAGACCTTCACCTGGGTCAAGCTGATCTAGAGAAGACGCCATTTTTCTGTAATCGCCAAGAATTATGTTACATTCAGGTCGACAGAAATGTAAAAATAAACTTTGTTGCGATGATTTCATTGTAATCCGCACTATGGAAATATAAAATGAGCTTCTGTACTTCAACTATACCAAAGAATCATATATTTTGTAGGGGTTTTCTGTAAGTATTTTATATTTTCCGAGCGGCTTCTTGACAATGTTTTATGGAAAATCGCGGTATTTTTTATTATTTTTTATTTTTATTTCTTCCTCCCGACTGCGTTATTCTCAGACAGAATATGAAGTTTACATCCAGGAAATCAAGACAGACTTAGCTAACAATATATGTATGGTCTGTATTAGGTTTCATGCATGGCAAATTTGAAAATATCGATTTTATATAATGGTACTTCGTCGTACTCGCATAGACAGACATGCTCGGGCCCTAGAGCGTGGCCTACCGCAGTTTACACGGGGGCCCCGTGAGTGGCCGCCCGCAGCGAACCAGTAAATAATTGTGCCTCGTGAGGCGAAATCCTCACCATGTGCGGCGAACATAAGCTAACAGCCCAGCCGTTTTAATCGACCAGCCAATGAGACACATCTTATATTCAGGCTGAAGAACACATGACTGTCCAAAATGGTCATTTTACGCGAGGCAAATCACATGAAAGATCACATGATCGTGAAAACGGTGTTCCGTGGGAATTGAACTCAGTTTATGAACCTTTTGTTCACTGTGTGCGCTGAAACTACACGAGAGCTAGCCCCCCGAGACAACAAGCAATTGAGGCTGTTGGCTCAGGGGATTGCTCTCCTGTACACCGGGCTTAATTATGAGGGACAAGTGTGCAAATACTGTTCAGGATACTTACTCGTCAATGATTGCATCCTTTTCATGTATGATTTCATTTGCAGCAGTTTTCAATTTCATCACTCCCCAGTGACCCTCATCTTGTTTGGTTACAGCGAGGGGATCCAACAAGTTGCTGAGTGAGGGCGACTTTCTGTTTGCTGTGGATAAGGCCTGTGTAGTAAACGGGAGAAATAATAGCATTATACAGAGTTCATTCACTTACAGCAGGAAAAACAATCCAGGAGTTTCCAAGGACTTTCCAGCTCAATAATTTTAATTTTCCTGAAGTCTTTAGTTCAATAACTCGCAACAAAGTACGGCAAATTAACTAAGTCCCGGAACAAATTTTGGCTGGTTTTTCCCAGAAGACGAAAGTGTAGTTGTTCCAGGAGTTTAACTTCATTTTTAAGAAGTTTTCAGGACTTTGCAGGTTAGTACTTACATTCCAGGAGTTTTAAGGACTTTTCAGGAGGCGTATAAACTATATGTATGATTGTAACTGAAGGAGAACATGTCCATACCTTTTATTCAGCCATACTTGAATTATCCAAATATGATATAGAAAGGCCCCATTAAATGGAACTTGGCTTTCCAATGAGCAGATATTTCTGGAAGATGGATTAATAATGAAAAATGCTGAACAGGGAAACAACTCTCCTAGTACTCCGAAGACATCTTAGAGTTATCTCCCTTGCACCATATTTCGTCCAAAGTTTAAAGTACAATTGACTTGTGCCACACCTTTGTTTGGTACCGTTCTAGTTCCTTTCAAAGTTTATGTCTGGAAGAGTGAGTGAGTGAGTGAATAGAATTTAACGTCGCTTTCAACAATATTTCAGCTATATCACGACGAACCAACTAAGCACCACCCAGCCCAGTTGTGTTCCTGCTACCTCAAAGAAGAAATCTCTGAAGCAGCATGGAACCAGACACCCTCCATCCACCCTATAAAACACTAAGGACAGCGCACAAGACGCTTACATGGTGCAATAAAGACAAGTGATATTACAGTGCCAGACATCACATTGTCTGGAAGATGTTCAATTGGAGGGAATAACAGAACATCCAATATATGACACCTGATCCAAATGGAGAGAATGGGTGCTTATAGTGATACGAATGCTCACCTGTGTTTCGGCTCTTTGATGATATAGCTGTTGTTTGTGGGACTGCTGCCAATTGCAGAGGTCATCAGATATATTCCCTGGTACGGTCAAGGCAGAATACAGCTCATTGGCCGATCGAGAATGAGCACCGGAATTGTCCAGACTGGTCGTCCGCTCACGGTTCCCCATGCGATTGCGATAGAGATCGAGCATGCTGAGCTGTCGGGTACCACCCAGACTGGAGAAGGTCTGATGTCGCATGGCTTCACTCGTCAGTTCTTGATGAGACTTCCTCAGCTGGTTCACCTGGCTCAGCGAGGTATATTTGTGACCTGTATCCAGGGATGAAGGGCGTGTCTCTGTCCTCAGGCCCGAGTGCAGCCCGGACAGGCTGTAACTGCTGGTGGTTAGGGATGAGAGTGGAGCTGTGGTGTAATGATGGTCATGTAGGCCAGACTCCTCCGCGTTTAGGGGAGAGAAAACGGGCTCCTCCTCGTGCAAGTAGAGGGTGTTCCTCCTCTCCTCTCCATACACCCCGGTTCTATAACGTGGTGGGCTGTATACCTGGTCAGGGGGCAGACATGTGCTCTGCTGGATACCATCATTCTTACCGGGCGAGTCTGGTGAGTGTCTCGGAGTTGGGGGGACTACATGTAGGTTGGATTGGGGACTGGTGTAACTGTTGTTGGCTGGTATATTATAGTTCATCTCATGGCCTGAAATTAGGACAGATCTATCATTTTTAATAACTCTTCTGTAATATAGAAGAAAAACGTGGAGGCTATTTTTTTGCATTTTGTGAACTGGGCCAACCTTAGAAAACTGTGGAAAGACAACTGGCTAAATGCATGGTCTTACCCTTTCTTTCTCTCTATTGGATCTCCTATTATGATACCCCCTAGACTTAAGTGACAATAGTTTATGACACAACAACTAAAATGTCTTCAGTGACATGGGTGTAGTTTGAGATGTTTGTTGTCAGCAATCGTAACTTACCAGAGGCCCGAGTCCCGGGAGTGACGGAGTAGCGTTGGTCATTCCTTAGCTGAGAGGAGAGTCGTGTAGTGCTCCTATTGGTCATAGCCAGATTGTTGTATAGTCCGTCCCATCCTGTATAAGGGAAGGTAAGCAAAAACACTTTGCTATCAGTACACCATAGACATCAAGCCCGTAGGCTGGTTTGGCAACGGGGGGGTTCGGTAGAGAATATTGCGGAACTCCTAATGCGAGCGCCGCAGGCGCGAAGCCCGGCTAGGGGGGTCCGGGAATTTTTTTGAAAATTTAGATGCCATATGGCGCATTCTGGCGCATTTTGACAGCATATTTTTGACATCCGCCAACTGCATTTTTTCCGACTGATAAATTCAGTATATGACTATAATCGACTCGTTGTGTGAATGATAATCTTGTCGACTGGGAGATGGTTAATATTCAACCATGGGAAACCCCCTTTGATCAAGATTATATCATTAACTCCTCACTCCGGTGTGGTGGCTAAGAGTGGGGATAAGTGCCCCGTTTCCTATCTTTTTATTGAGTGAAGAGTGTCCTACCTCTGGAGATATCTGGAGAAGAGTGTCCTTGCACTCTTAATATGGGATATTGTTAGTCTCCACACCGGCCTGCCGATATATTTGTGCCATTTCAGTTCACACTTGTTACGATCTGGTAAAGAGATGGATAAATCACGCCAGCAATTCCTCCGATTGAGCCATCCTATTATCAAGGAACTGGTCCATGTTTATTACTGTATATTTCGCCGCTATCTGTCATAAAGAAAATATGTCAACCAGCAAAGACTTGATCACGTTAAGAAAAACAATGTACAGCGCCGGCGGAAGCTCCCAAAAAGTGGGGGGGGGCTCGACTTTCATAGCACTTCAGGCGAGGGTCCAGGGGCCGCCTAGGCCCCGGAAGCTCCGCGCTCCTAGATGGCTGTCGACGCATTCTGGCCGATTTCCGGCATACAAAACGACGTATCATCACTATATAATCAACTGCATTTTGAAATTGTTTTTGTGATTTTTTCTCGTCATTTAGAAGAAAAATTGAGTTGATAACTTTTGAATGTAAAAGAAGTATTTTTTCCTTTCCAAAATTCGAACTATACGCAGTGATCTCGAAGAAAGTAACATTTCAGCAGAGGGTTGGAGAGCGCTGACGTGTTTGAAGAGAAATATGTGAACACAAAAAAAGAAATAATATGAACGCAATTTTGATTTCTAAATTTGATAAGCAGATAATCGTCCAATAAAGCGAATGCAATTTCTATGTAAATTAACATCTAAAACAGTTATTGGTCATTGTGAACGGAACAGAAGAATGAGCAAATCAGAGCATTTAACCCAAACAGCAACGTGACCCTCCAGTGCAAAGTCACCGCTCCGTGAAAACCTGGCCTACAGGGCGGCGCGAAGCGCCGCGGGGGAAAAAACCGGCCTGTTTATCTGGTCACATTAGGACCAAAATCATGAAAAAGTCACCCAGCTTTTGTTGAAACTGGGGGCGGAGGGGGGGGGGGGGCTGAGCCCCCACCCTCTCCTACTGAATGTGTAGCAATGCCAGGGAGGTCAATCGCTCCATGAAGGTCCTTCCGTGCACTCTGAATTTTTTTTTCCCCCGGCAGCGGAACTCGGTCTGCTCTGCGGGGGGGTGCGTACGCACCCCCCGAACCCCCCCAGCCTACGGGCCTGGACATATAGGACCCAGTATCCCAAAAATTCCAGTGATCTGTTACAATAAGGGTATTCAGTACCGGTACTCAAAATTTAACATCAGGGGTTGAAATGTTTGAAAAAAAATACCTATCTCAGGGGAAAGTGCACTGATTCTGATGTACACAGAATTGAGGTACTAAGAAAACGAGCTGCTCGGTTAATCTTAGATTGTGGTTTCGAAATTTCTACCACCGACTTATACAAGCGATTAAAGTGGCTTCCATTTAAACAGCACGTAATGTACAGCGAATGTGTCCTGGTGTACAGCAGCTTACACGGATCTGCTCCTACTTATTTAAAAGACAAGCTTATATTGTCTAAAAGTAGACAAACCCGATTTACTAGATCCTATGTAAATATAGATCAATTATATGTCCCATTCTCACGAACAGATTTTTATAAGAGAGCCTTCTCTGTCTCGGGCCCAGTGGCGTGGAATTTTCTGCCATCCCGTGTCAGAAACAGTCCATCTTTGGCTGTGTTTAAACACGAATGTTTTAAATACATTTACGAGGATGTTTTTGCCAAAACATGATCCTTATTGTGTTAGAATGTGAGCTCTATTTTTTATATCCTATACACTTTGTTATTATGATTGTTATAGCACTCGGCTCCCAGGAAGAGCATCGATAGATGATGGCTGACCGAGTTTTTATAAATAAAGCTTCTATTCTATTCTATTCTATTCTATAAGGGTGAAAATGATTTCTACCCGTCTCGTCCCAGTGACAGTACCCTGAATGCACTTATGATACAAAATAATGGTTCTTTTTTGCTCTGTAATGTTGAATAAATATTAAATACGAAGCTGCGCATCTGAAAACCCCCAGGCTCTGGGCGCCAGCCATTCATAATGTATTGAATTTGAACCGTACTACTTTGAAGACACCAGGAACTCCGAGTGAGTAAGTGAATAGAATTTAACGTCGCTTTCAACAATATTTCAGCTATATCACGATGAACACCAAACAGTCAAGTGACAAATATACAGATTATCAAAAATTTTGCAATTAGAAATGGCCCCTAAGGTTTCCGTCCAATCAGAGAAACCGGCTGTCATTACTTGTCTCTTGATGTATCAATGATGTATACCAAATATCATAATCAACACTTGAAATGTATCAAAGAATATATAGATCATCAATAATTTTACATCATTTTGAAAAACGAGGAAATTCAGTCTTTTCCGGAAAGTTGGACAAATCACCATGTTATAGCTTCATAATCTCATGGAAATGAAAGTCCCCTACTGTCTTACCATTATTACATTCAGTATCATACATGGGTATTAAAGTGAGAAATAGGAGCTAGCCTAGTCAGAAAGAGAAAATAGTCTATGTCCACGGACTGGATATGTTCACAGTCTGGATATGTTCAAACTCTGGAGAAATCCATAGCCTGGATATGCCTACAGAATGGATTACATATGTTCACAATCTGGCAATGTCTAAAGTTTGAATACGTGGATATGTTTTTGGTCTGGATAGGTCCACAGTCTGGATATCTGGTCTGGTTATGTCCACAGTATGAATATGTCCATAGTCTAGATTCACAAGCCTGTGGCGTTAAATATCGTTTCCAGTATCGTTTTGGTATCATGAAAGCCAAATGACAGAATCAAAAATCTGTTTCCCGTTGCGAAATTGTAGTTCAATTAAAAATAATTTAACCAAACTAATGTGTAGAATTATTTCTACTTGATCACCAGATGATCTCCAAAGGGCACAAAGATATAAAACTCCTGCTGCATTGTTCATGTCCTGTTTTATTCATCAAACGAAAATAAAAAATCTCAAATCTCTTTGGCTCCGCCAAATGTCAATGAAACACATATTGTTGTGGCATTACATAAAATGTGTACAAAGGTTTTGGCAGAGTTCGGATACATGCCGGGTACCTCGATATTGCGGACTTGAAATTTATACAGCGTAACGTAATAATCTACAGGGTTCCCCATCAAGCCTAACTTGGGATCAATCAGCACGGTGACGATGACAGTGATTCGAACATGGCTTCAATGCAGAAGAAACAAAAAACAGAAACTGTTTTTGTTAAGACTTTCAAACAGTGGCAGTTTAGTGCAGACTTTATTGCAGAGACGGGTGAAGACGATAACGTATCATTTACAAGATGTACAGTCTGCAGCGATCATTATAAGTGAGTGCGGCTAAATACTAAAAGAAACGACCGATATACGTCCTTTCTACCACAGCAACACCATGTTATAGGTCAGTGGTTTCAACAGAAGCCGTGGCCCGTTGCAGGCGATGGCATCTTGGAAAATTTGCGAAACCTATTCCAATATTGTCAGTCAGTCATTTTTTAGTGTGTGTCAATCTCAAATCGAGTGACCGCCAGGTCCCTAATCTAACGGCACACTTCTTGGGCTGTCCGAGTACCGCCTTGTCCGATGAAATTGTCACCATTTGTTCTGCCAGACAATTGTACACCACATTTCCCAGCTGTTCTCCACCATGTCCACGTGATTCTCTGGTTACCGAAATAGACGAATATAAATGAAACACGATAATGATTGGTTGGTACTGCCCCAAAGAATGACGTCTTTGGTTATCAGGGCTTCGTTTTTAGCGCAAGTGATAGCTCACCTGCACGCAAACACTCGCGTAAATTCATGTCACGGGAGTGATTTTTAGCTCACGTAAACTGTCACATTTTATATTGCATTATATTGCAGTCACTCGCCTGACTTTAAATATCCTCTCCTAAATAATTTGACGTGAGCTATTTTTAACTGGCGCTCTAATTCTAAACACGAAGCCCTGGGTTATTCGACCAATCACTGAGTTTGTAATTCGTGCCGAGATTCAACAGGTTCATGAAAATGAAACGTCTAGCTAGTCTGGAGTTTTTTGGGGTAATCCCGAAAAAGAAGAACGAAACAGGTAATTATCAATTCACAGATTCGTCTGGCATGAATAAATCTTTTTCAAGGCTACTTTCAAATCATTTTCTGTTATATTCTGTCTATAGACCAGCATTGAATAAGTCCCAATTCGCGCAAAATTTAACAACAACAACAATGACACATGTTCCTCATGTAAATGTGAAAGTGGATCATACACTGGATAATATTGCCAATTGACCAAAACTCATTGTTCCGTCTGGTTTTCCTACTATTTTGTCGCCATCGACGCAATTAACGCATTTTGTGCACAAAGTATAAACCGGTTGGGGTAAAGAGCCATCTGGGATATAATAGTTCAACTGAGATAGTATGGCTCACATAAAATGAATTGAAATTATACAAATAGATACTTCTATTTATTTATTTATTTTATAATGTCAACAAGAAATTTTCTTTTTCTTTAAAGAACTGTTTTAAAAACCCCCATCGCACTCCCCCCTTTCGGTCACTTCGCTCCCTCAGTTCGATCGCGTTGTGATCTCAATGTCTATATGTCCATGGTCTGGATGCATGTCCATATCCATAGTCTAAATATACATGAAGTCTGGATATGTTCATAGTCTGCATATGTTTACAATATGGGTATGTTTTTGGTCTGAATATGTCCAGTCTGGATATGTCCATAGTCTGGATATGTTCACAGTCTGAAAGTGTCCATAGTCTGGATATGTTCATAGTCTGAATATGTCCACGGTCTGGATATGTTCATAGTCTGGATATGTTTTTGGCCTTGATATGTCCACAGTCTGGGATGAGTGAGTGATTAGGTCCACAGTCTGAATATGTTCACAGTCTGGATATGTCCACAGTCTGGAAATGTTCCTTGTCTGGATATGATTACATACAAGTTGTTATGTGAATGTACATTGAGGCTCAAAAATAGAGGGATCTGTCTGACATAGGCTAAATTACCGGGAGAGGATCCTCTGCTGAAGGTGATGTTGGGGTCATGTAAGGCTTTCTCATAGTCTGAAAATAACACATCATCTCATTAATATGAATCAGGTCACAAGATCAAAACAAATCAACATTTCTAATTACAGGACTGTAAATACATTAAGGTAAGAAGGTACGACGAAAAGTTTATTTTGTAATGAAATGTTATATCAAGAGCATCAACTTTGATAGAACAAGATGCATGTATATTTATGCATATATTATTCAATATTCAGAAATGGTTATGTAAATACATTGAAGGTCATAAAATTCAAAACTGCACTGCATGGTAACTAGTGGGGTAGGAAGAACATGTACAATGCCCAACGGCAGCTATGCATTCACACAATGACAAATCCCCAGTATCTGAAAGCTGGTAACCACTTGGCTGACACAAATACCATTTTGCAAAGATAAGAACATAGGGCAAGGCTAAATAAAGGTTTCAAATTTGGGTACGAACAGCACCTTCAAATTTAGGATAAAAAATTGAAAATATATTATAACAAAGTAAATGTGTACAAAATTATAAAGAAACTCCTGGAATAAGAACGTTTTTAAGACACTCAACCCCTAAGGCCTCTGTTAATTAATCTTTAGTTTCTCATGACCTTGGAAAGAAATTATGATGATGCTGAATGCTGTAATTATTAATTATTTGACTGCATTAAGATATTGCAATAAAAAAGAAGTTTTATGTATGTGGTATTACTGTCAACTTCACTAAAACTTCGCTGACCGTCCAACTAAAAATGAGGTGGGCATTTTTTTTATTTATTATTATTAATTTTTTTATTTGGCACACATGTTCTTTAAAAACTTCGACCACCAATGGAAAGTTGATGTCAACTTTGATATGTCAGACAACTATTTCCCCTAATTTCTGCAATTAGAACTTCCAAAAGCTTTGTTGTTGACTAAATCATGTGGAATTTAGATGGCACCTGTGACATTATATCCTAGAATTTAGATCCAAGTAACACCCTTTTTAAAGAATGAAAATTTGAGAGGAGTTAACCAGTATCCCAACTAAATTTTTACTTATATTTATCGAAAGTCTCCCCTTGTAAATTGCCGATTCCAATAAATTAGAATCAGCCACGTTGGAATTATCAGTTAACTGAAATGTCAGCTTAGAAAAAGTTCAGCTTGTGAATAGAAGCCCAAGAAAAGAAGCCAACAATTTTATTTACCATCGGTACTAACGGGGAAAAAAACAACAGATAGTCCGATTCCATTTCCTAATAGGTCCGACTTTTGCATGCACCGGACTACCGCGCAAGGATTGACACACAACCGGAAGTGAAATTGGAGCGGGAAATGTTGATAGAGAAGACCAAAACAATGGCCAAAGATCGGCTTGAAATAAATTTTCAATGGATTATTTCTTGGATTGTCCATTCCTTCAGATAGATCTAGACTTCTAAAAGGTATTTACGAAAATTGATCGCATTTTATCGTTTTTGCTGGATGAAATCCTACTTGCCGCACGTGACAGGTAGATTTTTTTGCAACTTGTCGCCGGAAAAATTCACTTGCCGGCGCCGGCGGCGTATAGGTAGGCAGGCGTTATTTCGACCGCTGCCTTGTTAATTATAACAATGCGTAATTATTGTTACAACAAAAAAACAAGCGGGCGGGTCATGAGAAGGTAAAGATTAATTAACAGAGGCCTAAGAATGTAGATTTTAACAATACGTTAAAACACAAAATTTGTAATTAGGGTTTTTTTCTGTCATTTTCTGAAATTTGGCATGAATTCGGTCCTGTATATGCCCCTGCATATGAGATTATTGTTTAGATGGGATAGTATTTACCTGGTACATTGATCTGTCTATAGATGTCCGAGGAGGCGTAGGGAGTAGAATTACTGCTGGGGCTGATATTGGACATCCTGGGCTTGATGGCCTCACAACAGAGTGATCAGATCAGCTGATACTCCACTCCCTGATCTGTCATAGATATCATCACATCATCTTCATCGTGCACAGTCTGATCCTGTTATTATGAAATAACAGAGAGATAATATTAATACTGATGTTGACATGACAACTAACCGTTAAAAAAGTCACTGTGAATCATTCACCATTGCTATATATCAATCCAATCTTGGTAATCTGAAAGTTTGGAACAAAAAATCACGGCAAAGTGAGATGGCACGATTGTTTCTAGACAATGGTTTTACAGTTTAAATGCTGTAAAAGGGTATCTACCAAAGTGCTGTCAATATGGTGATACTGCATGGGTACCAATGGGGATCATTACACACAGTTTTATGTCAGGCCCAGCAGTGAATGGTCATTGTTCTCCTCTTCCAGTGAGGCCAATCTTTCCCTTCTTTTGCTACTGGGCAGATCAGTTGATGCACCAGACTTGTAATGTCAGACCTACAGAAGAATGAAGGTTCCCACCACTTGGGTCTGACAGAAAACTGTGTGTAACAGTCCCTGTTCTTCTCTGCACTGGTTCAAATCATACCAGGGCAACATACCAATGGATGGAGGGGTAAAGGACAACCTTATAAATCCTCCAACTTCATAAAGATAACACACCTGTTCCACTTCAAAGGTGGCAGGGCTTACAGGCATTCATGTCCCCAGCAAAGACTAATTTTGACATATTTATAGGGGTATCATGGCTATGTCATGATCAAACCAGAATTTATTACAAATTAACTTCTTGTAAAGCCTGTTCACCTGTCAAGTGTGTAACAGAGATATGATCTTTGCCATACAGTAGTCTAGAGAGTCAATATTACAAACAGAGACCACTTTGGCAGGGGGTCCCTGGCTGCCAGTGAAATGAGGTCAGAAATATTGATCTGATAAAAAAACAAGAGCCCAAGGGGCTTCAATATACGCCCGTATATCTGGAATTACATTGGTCCAAATTAAAAGGTTGTTTAATAGCCTTGATTCCAATTGGTAGCTAGCAATCCAGAGAAAGGTCTACAATTTTGTGCTTCTGAGAATGTAACATACATGTATATCACATCTAAAATTGAATGATAAACTAAAATGAGCTTTACTCTTGGAAACTAGTTGACCTTGGAGCAAGTAACGAGAGCTCACATATCTCACTCTGAAATCGACAATAGTCAAACACAAAAAAATAGTAGTTTTTCTGCAAATGGATTTCTTTCAGACGAGAGAATTTTTCATGAAGGAAGAAGAAAGTGATGAAGTAAACCTTTGTTCTTGAGTTGATAAACAGGTACATGTATGAAGTTCATAAAGGACACCTCTCCGTTAAATTAGTAAATGTATAGTGTTTATTTCACAACAGTTTAACTAAATGTAGCTGTTTCAAACACGGTAGACAACTTCACAGGACACATGCCATATACATGTAGGGGAGAGAACTCTGAATATTCCAACCTATCACATAGTCAGCTAAACTTGATTCAGTTTTGGGGGACTGTGACCTTGACCTTTGATAAATTGATGTATGGCTCCTCTTCGCCATGCGAGTAAGGTATTTAATACCATTCCATACCTTGAAACTAGAGATATCGCATGGACAACAAATGTTAATGGATGAATGGACAGAACGCAACATCGCATTACATGACCTCGTCTTCGACAGGCATATGAAAATGTGACTTAATGATTTCCTGATTTTGGGGTCACAGTTACCTTGACCTTTGACCTTGACCTAAATTTTGGTACACGACACATCGTCTTCCGTCAATGTATCAATGGACACAAAAAAATCATTATTTTTATGAATTTCATGATTTTGGGGTCACAGTGACCTTGATGTTCGGCCTTGACCTACATTTTGGTACGTGACACATCATGTCCCCCAATGAATCTACGGACACAAAGTCATTTTCAAAGATTTCTTGATTCTGGAGTCACAGTGACCTTGACTATTGACCTTGACCTAAATTTTGGTACATGACAAACCATCTCCCCGTAATTTCTCAATGGACACAAAAAATCAAGATTTTTAACAATTTCACGATTTTGGGGTCACAGTGACCTTGACATTTGATCTTGACCTACATTTTAATATGTCCCCCCTAATGTATCTACTGACACAAAAAAATGTTATTTTTAATAATTTCCTGATTTTGGGGTCACAGTGATCTTTGACCTTGACCTAATTTTTGGTATGCGACACTTCATTTCCCCCTATTGAATCCACTCACCAAATATTAGTAATTTTTAATAATTTCCTGATTTTAGGTCACACTGACCTTGATCCTAGAGTCAGTGACCTTGACCTAAATTTTGGTACATGACAAACCATCTCCCCGTAATTTCTCAATGGACACAAAAAAATCATGATTTTTAACAATTTCACGATTTTGGGGTCACGGTGACCTTGACCTTTGACCTTGACCTACATTTCGGTATGTGGCACATCATGTCCCCCTAATGTATCTACTGACACAAAAAAATGTTATTTTTAATAATTTCCTGATTTTGGGGTCACAGTGATCTTTGACCGTGACCTAATTTTTGGTATGCGACACTTCATTTCCCCCTATTGAATCCACTCACCAAATATTAGTAATTTTTAATGATTTCCTGATTTTAGGTCACACTGACCTTGATTCTGGAGTCAGTGACCTTGACTATTGACCTTGACCTAAATTTTGGTACATGACAAACCATCTCCCCGTAATTTCTCAATGGACACAAAAAAATCATGATTTTTAACAATTTCACGATTTTGGGGTCACAGTGACCTTGACCTTTGACCTTGATTTTGGTATGTGGCACATCATGTCCCCCTAATGTATCTACTGACAACAAAATGTTATTTTTAATAATTTCCTGATTTTGGGGTCACAGTGATCTTTGACCTTGACCTAATTTTTGGTATGCGACACTTCATTTCCCCCTATTGAATCCACTCACCAAATATTAGTAATTTTTAATGATTTCCTGATTTTTAGGTCACACTGACCTTTGACCTTGACTCTGGTGTCACAATGATCTTGACCATTGACCTGGATCTAAATTTTGGTACATGACAAAACGGCTACCCATAATTTCTCAATGGACTAAAAAAATCATGATTTTTTATCCAATTTCATGATTTCGGGGTCACAGTGACCTTGACCTTTGACCTTGACCTACATTTTGATATGTGACACGTTGTGTCCCCCTAATGTATCTACTCACACAAAGAAATGTTATTTTTAATAATTTCCTGATTTTTGGGCCACAGTGACCTTTGACCTTCGACCTTGACCTATATTTTGGTATGCGACACCTCATTTCTCCCTATTGAATACACTCACAAAAAATTAGAAATTTTTAATGATTTCCTGATTTTTCAGTCACTTTGACCTCTGACCTCGACCTACATTTGGCATCCACTCACCAAAAATTAGAACTGTAGATAGAAAACTGTCAATGGTCAATAATTTCCTGATTTTAGGCAACAGTGACCCTTGACCTCTGATCTCGACCTCAATTTTGGTATGCAACACATCGTCTCCACCTAGCATATCCACTCACAAAAATTGCAACTGTGGATAGAAAACGTTCACAGATATAGATCGGACACGAACACTTGAGTGATTTCCTGTTTTTTAGGCCAGTGACCTTTGACCTCTGACCTTGATTTTGGTATGCGACACATCGTCTCCCCGTAGAACTGTAGATAGAAAACTGTGCCAGATATAGACCGGACACGAGGGACGGACGGACAGACGGAAGGAAACCGCCATCACATAATACATCCGCCTTTTGGCGGGCGTATAAAAAGACTACAACGTCACACCAGGAGCAAATTAACTAGAAGTCTGTAACATCAGATTACACTAGCTAGATGACATTGACAATGTTAACCTTTTCACTGTTGATAACGTGCAGTGCACGTCATTGGTTTCTCTCCTCATTCTGTTTATGACGTGCAATGTACGTCCATGTTTGTAGTCGTTCTATAACAGCGCCGTTTAGGTCGGCGGGCGTATTTCTATGCAATGAGGAACACGCTGATCAAACGAGAAGGGAATTTCATCGTTACTGGCGGATCCCCAAATGGCATTTCCTCTTATTTCGACATCAAAGCATGGACGACAGATCTAAGTGTACGGTATCTACCTAGTATAATCCGTAGTGTGTCCTACTCCTCCTCCTCCTACTCCGCTTTACTCACTGCACAGCAGGTCGCATAGGTGTGGCGCGGGATAGGGTGAGGCGAGAGGCCTGGGGTTTTCACTACCTCAGATTCCATGGGCCAGGCTTGCACCCTACAGTAGAATGGATCGACTGCGCATGTGCGATGAGTAGTATAGAAAGAGCAGCCAGGCGGGTGAATAGGTGTGGCGCGGGATAGGGTGGGTCGAGAGACCTGGGGTTTTCACTACCTGAGATTCCATGGGCCAGGCTTGCACCCTACGGTAGAATGGATCGACTGCGCATGCGCGATGAGTAGTGCGCGATGAGTAGTATAGAAAGGGCACGCGGGTCGAATAGGTGTGGCGCAGGATAGGGTGGGTCGAGAGACCTGGGGTTTTCACTACCTGAGATTCCATGGGCCAGGCTTGCACCCTACGGTAGAATGGATCGACTGCGCATGCGCGATGAGTAGTGCACGATTAGTATAGAAAGGGCACGCGATCTCCCTGGTTCTTGTAAAGGCCGCGACATGGCATGTGAATCCAGGTTAAACAGTGAAAGGGTTAAACAAGCTACTCTACTAGACTCTTGCACAGTCCCTACACAAGGAAGATGAAATGCAGTTGCAACACACAGGGGCTCATGGGTGTGACTAATTATGCATGTTTCATGGGCTAAGTATTCAAATTCCAGGATCACATCATGCCTCTGTGATGCAACACTTGATATCTGTTTTGAATCTGGGCGAACACGACACATACCAATGTTACTGTGCAACTACATCTCATCATGTTTTATAAGCAGAAAGGTGATAGCTAATGCATTCTATCTATGAAGGATGCAGACTTTTGTTTGCTTCTGGTCTCCCAGACATGAATACCGGTACCCACGATAATCTTATTAGCAAAATTAACCACTTCAAAGTGAACTGCAAAGGTTTAACAATTTCTCATTTCTCTGTATCATTAAAAAACCAACTTAATTTGGAAAGTTATTTATTCGCACCTAGGTCACCTTGAACTTTTGACCTAAAAAACATTGCCCCATGAACAAGGTCTACCTAAACTTTTTAACGAATTCATGACTCTGAACAGGAGAATGTTTCCACTTAATGCAGGTTTTCAGGCCTAAGTGATCGTGACCTTTGACATTTTTACCTCAAAGTAAAATAGGGCTCTCCTTTCCCCATGGGCAAGTATACCCTAAGGTTGGTCCCAACCCATAACCTGAAACTAGAGATTTTCCAATTTTTTTTGTGCAGATTTTCTGGCCTAAGTGACCTTGACCTTTTACCTATTGACCTATAAATAAATAGGGTTCTTCTTTGTCCCATGGACAAGGTACATACATGTGTATCCAAGTTTGGTAATAAGCTATCCATATTTTGAAATGGAGATATCGCATAAAGTGAAGTTAACAGAGGGATACTAGACGGATGGAATTCGCAATCACAATATATAACCTCATCTAATGTATTTATGGGTGTATAATGATACCCCAGGGTAATGTCACAAAGACATGTCAAAGTGTGTTCAACACAACAAAGAACAGCTACGACGTACCCAGGGGTTTTTCTAGCCGTTTTCTCATCGTGGTAATCCCGATGAGAAATTTCCGAAATTGAGTTTTGAGGACTTTTGCAAATTGAGTTTTCCCTCGACAAATTCAGTTTCTCGTAATTTTCCCCATTACGCGCGCTTGCGCGCGAAAAAAATATTGAGTTTTGCTGATTTACTGGTCTTCATTGTTGTGTAGTTGTATCGGAATAAACTTATTTTAATCCTTGAATCTTGTCCCGAGTTCACGAACCGACGTCTGTTGTCGTTGTTGTTGTTTCCTGGCGCAGTGTAACTCTCCGCACAAAGGTGATATTGGCAATCTGAACGGTACGCAGGAGAACGGCTTCAGTCTTGCGCTTATTCATTGGACAAGTGATTATGTCGTTGGAATTACTACCCAATGAAACACCGCGTTACGAAGATCTGCCAAGGGGTGGTATACATATGAGAGCGCGTGCTCGTTAATAGAAACACACCACAAACATGACAAACACTTTGACAGCATGGACGAGGGCAGTCGCAAACCAGCGGCCCGAAAACCAACAGCACACGGTGAATAAAGTAATATGTGAATGAAATTGTTCGATCAACCATGCCTACTGCTCCATGGATCAACTTTTCTCAACTGGTATCGTCTGACGCCAATCAGAGACTACACTAAATAACAAAGTCTATGTTGTTTCAGTCGTCGTATAGTCTATTCTGTACAACACGATACCGCCGAAAAAAATCGATACGGCACAATGCTACGCCGTAAGGGTCATTTACTGTGGTTTAGGGAGAGAGTGAAAACGGAAGTTTTCAGGTTGATAATCGAGTATTAATTTAAAAATATTGACAACTTTTCAAACATTTTACATGCAACCCACACTAAATGACCCTTTACCAGATCAGGGGAAAGGACCAATTGGTATAAAATATCTATCCCAATTGAGATCATAAAATATCCCACTTTGGATATTTTTTTTATAATTCCATATTTTCAAGCTGGCATATTCTCCTAGTTATTTTGTTTGTTTAAAAACATACGAAAGTAGTGATTGATGGGAAGTATACTGCAGCAACATGAAAAAAGAATGCATGTAATTTTAATATCAGAGAGAATAACTTGGGTGAGAAAAACTCAGCAAAATTATACAATCGCATTGGCAGTTTTGTCAAGTAAATTCTATCTTGCTTTTGTACTTTAGATGCCGAAATTCGCCATTGCGGTTTAGTTTGAAAATCGGTCAAAATATCCCAATTAGGATATATTTCAATATCCCAACTTCAAGGATTTAAAAACTACCATAACATTACTCAATCATAGGACATGCAGTTGGTTTCAGTCAATGCTACTCTATACCAGTTTCAACTGTCGCTGTTCACATCTTAGTCTCGATAAAACAGAAAATATGTTTGAATTATTAGAGCATTTACTCTATATTGCATGGTCACATACTGATAATAATTAGATATTCCTGTACATACAAAAACTGTAGACTGCATTTACTGAACCAATCTACGTGTACAATGGACAGGTCTTTTTAAATGTCTTTTTTGAATTTCTTTTAGTTACCCCTATGAAAATGTTTGCATAATTGAGTTTCTGAGCCGAAACTATGAAAATCATGGATATATTGAGTTTCTGGTACAAAAAGATGATAACAATGAAAATATTGAGTATTTTTAAATTATAGGCGCGCCAACGGCGCGCCGAAAAATTGAGTTTTAGGAAATTCTCAAATTGAGTAGATGAAAGATTTTGGGCTAGAATAACCCCTGCGTACCACATCTTACGCTAAATCCGGACATCATATCAAACACCGGTCACCAGTCTCGTCAATTATCGTGTCACTGTGAGACTTTAGAAGGCATATTCTCTTCAATTTTCGAGTTTATGCTCATCATACCTCTGTATCATGCCTGTGGGATAACCATTTACACACATATTTAAAACAGAAGCAGAAAGTTCTCCCGAATATTCCACACAGAAAAATGAGTGGCCCTGTTCAGGGTGTAGTGACCTAACCATAAACTAAGAGGTAAGCTTGGAGTAGGTCACAACCACAGTTCTAGTACATCTACTATGCCCCATGTATTCATTGGTACTTATCCTAATACAATTCATAGAGGGTGGATAATATGCTGGAAACTTTTCCTTAATGTACAAAGTCCTGCCAACTCCATGCAGGTTCACTCAGAGGACACCCTTTCTACCACCAAATAGTTCTCTTTCTGAGCCAATTTATTTCGTAATCCTCCAATATTAATATTGTGTGTTTACCTGTTAAACCACAACAAGCGAATTACCCCTCTCATCTATAACTATAGTTTGACAACTCAAACATAGATCTATTGACAGATCAATACAAGTGAGACATTTGACTTACTTCAAGACATGCAAGAAGTGTACACTGGTAACTAACAGTCTGTTATACAGTCAATTATCAAATTATAAAACAATAATGTAGGGAATGAAATTAAATTAAAATAACGAAAAACAATTGAATCCATACCTCATATCTCTATTTACTTGAAGATCTGTCAACCATTTCACTAGCTAAAAGTTTGATGTCTTCATATCGATCGTAAGCAAATATATAATATTCTCAGTAAATACCAAGATCAAATGAAATGTGAACTGACCAGTTAGCAAATAACAGTACTGATATTGATATACATTGTGGTACTATTATTTTGTAATATTAGCTAATTATCTGGTATTGGGTATCAAAGTCACTGGCTCTAAGATTACCACAAACTAATTATAGTAAACGGATTATATGTTTCCCAGACAATACACTTGATCTAACTGGCATTATAATATAACACCAGGTGTTCAATGTAAGCTAACTCCTCAACCAATTTAGTTATTAAAGACATAATCTGTGAATCAGGCCATGTACAACATGCAACACATGTTGTCCCAAATTCAATTCTTTCATGTATACAACATCATATCTTTTTCAAGACAATATTCTACATGTACGGTAATTCCCCTAATAATTCGATCACAAGAAGTGCAACAAAAATGGCTTATATCTGAAAATATTCTTGATAGCACCAGCTACAAAGTGTCACATTTTGTCATTATATGGTTTTTCTTCAATTTGAATGAAGAATGGGAATGTTACTTTTTCTCTGTGTTTGAATAACAGAGTTGAAAAGTGAACTTCCTGTGATTGAATTATTAGGGGAATTACCGTAACCTATAACTCTGGTTGTAAATATATAGCCATGTATACTATTCCCTGCAGCAGAGCTGAAGCTGAGGTAATATATTTTCACCGATTTCCTGATTTTTAGGCCAGTGATCTTGAGTTTATTTGGTGAGCGACAGTCACTCAATGTAACCACCCACACAAAAATTTCCACTGATTTACTGATTTTGGGGCAAGAGTCATATTGACCTTGCCCGCAATATTGGTATTCAATACTCCTTTTCCCAAATATGTATACATTCACAATTTTTTTTTGATGGTTTTCTGATTTTTTTTTTGGCAGAGACCTTTGACCTCGACCTCAAATTGGTATGCGACACATCATCTTCCCCTAGTGTATCCATTCACAAAAAAAATTAGAAGTGTAAATAGAAGACTTACCAGACAGGAAAGGAGGAACAGATGGACATCTTCAAAACATAATATGACCCACCTTCTTGTGCAGGCAAATAACAAAAATCCTGATTTATTGTTGACCCCAGCTTTCTCCCAACAATAGCTACAGCACTGAGGAATATGGGAGAATTTAAAAAATCCGAGCCTATTCGGTTTAACCAAGATGAGTTATTGAATGATGATCGAGATTCAGGCGAACCCCCTCCCCCGCATCCAGATCTCCTGAAGAGTTGACAGACATCAGTTGGAATAGAATAGTACAATAGAATACAGGATCACCGACAGACAGTAGCAGATAACTTTGTGTCCATAATTACAGACAATTACGTAGATACATTCAGTTTTCTTGGAAGTTCTATTCATCACAACTACACTAATTCCTCTAATAAATGAATCACCCTAGTATTTAATCACCTCCCATTTTGTAGTCAAAATTCAATCAGTCATTCTGATAAATTTGATCAGCCTCTAATATTATTGAAATAAAGGAATAATGGATTATCTGCATCATTTTTTGGATCATTTTGCCAACTTCCAGTTCTAGTAAATTTGAGTGATGAGTGAATATGATTCAACGTCGCTTTAAACAATATTTCTATCATACCATGACATTTGGGTCCCCGGGAGGCCCATGGGACTTATGGTCATGCAGCTGGAACAGACTGGTAGGGGTCTATATGTTACGGTATGCAAAATGTGCATATAGCGAAGAAATCCAAAGGTGAGAGCACTAGTTATAGTTTTTATTGTTAGACCAGAGTGAACTAAATTCACTCATGTTGACTGCACTGGCATAAACTCGCCCTTCATTATTGATTGTTCAGCTCCTTTCAGCTGCATGGGCACAGTCACGTGATCACGGTTGAATAGAATAGCACTTCCGCCTGTACGGCTTAATTTGGTTTGTGCGGTCGTCGTCAAAGTAATGTTTTTACCGTGGAAAGTGAAGCGAATGTAATTTTATCGCCGTAGATAAGCATTTTGGATTATACCAGAGTGCTGCCGACAGCGAGGTAAGACAGATACATGTTTATTTGGACTGGATGAAGACGTCTTTTCCAGCCGTTGAACTTGGCACCATTTTCTCAAAACAAGTTGATGGACCTTGATATAGTATAGGGTTGGAGTAGCCCTTGTTGGCGTGACCAGGAGATGCTCACGCCATTGGGTCGGAGAAACCAAGCTAAAGCGTGCGAGCAGTAGCAACATTCCATTTCATGTAATTCAACAGAAATAGATATTTAAAACGTACCTTATACCATCAACTTCAATACTGTACACACACAAACTCCTCACGAAGGCACAGAGGGTAGGAAAAACTAAGTGACTCGGGGTTGTTGTTGTTCCTCGGGACAAACATAACGTCTTCCCTGTTCAATTCCGTGAGCACGTGTTCTTTTGCGGAAGCCCAAGACTCTCGCCGAGGGGTTTACCCAAAATGCAAACCGCGCACGTGTTCGGGAAGAAATTCGTCCACTGGTAAACAACATGTCAGCTGTTAGGAGGGCCATCAATTCTGTTGCTAATCTTGGCACACACATACTTCAAAATATTCCTTTGTTCCGTTTTGAGTGAATAATTCAAATTCAAGTCGGACACAACAGAGTTGATGGCCCTCCTAACAGCCGACATGTTGTTTGCCAGTGGACGAATTTCTTTCCGAACACGTGCGCGGTTTGCATTTTGAGTAATCCTCGTGAGCGCAAAGGAAAGGAAAGAAAGATGGCGTGAAACGAGGAGGAAGGACGTTTTGATGTGTGCCGAGAAACAACAACAATCCAGAGTCACTTGTTTTTTTTCTACCCTCTGTGCTTTCGTGAGCAGATTGTGCGTGTATATGAATAAGTTGGTGGAATAAGGTACGTATTTATTCATGTATTTGGGTCGAATTTCAGGAGTTGAATTTTGCTGTTTGCCGTGCGCTATAGCTTGGTTTCTCCGACCCAATGGCGTGAGCATCCCCTGGTCACGCCAACAAGGGCTAGGGTTGGAGGTGGAGTATAGAACAGTAGATAGAAGCACCTGGTTAGCTTGTTAGAGGAAGCTTAACCCAGAAACTCTGGCTGTGATAGGTAAATTTAGGGTAAGGGGGCGTGGCATTCCTATCACAGCCCAGATCGAGGGTGGGTTAAATTTTGGAGAAAAAAATTCGTCTCGCGAAGAGCAACTTTTCGCTGACGAAAATAACGAAACGGGAGAGAAAAAATATGCCAATTTGATATAGTTTGACCGACCTGAGCTTCTTTCACCATGTACCATCTCTTTTGACTGTTTGGGACTCAGAAAATTAGTGACGACGAAGAAAACACAATAAACGCTCGATTTCGATGTTTACCGCCATTTCTTCAGATTACAGCTCAACGAGACTTGGCCGCGCGCGCGCGCGCACTAGTATCGTGACCTTTCTGATCTGACTATGGTGAAATGGACGAGTCACGTGGTCAGAAAGGTCAATCGCGTTGAAAATCTCGTTCTCTCAACGAGACTGAAAATGGCAGGAACTTGACGAGTTAGATGACAAAATTCGAGTTTGGAAGAAGATTTCGTCTAACAGAATGAGTCATTAGTTGATTATCAAAGTTCTGGAGATGCCAAATCATATTATTTATTCGATAAAATGCTTTTCGTGCCTTTGTCTGAATTCCCCACGCCGTGTGCAGTTGAAGATCTCGAGCGACGGACGCCTTATTTATTTTTTTCCTTTTCGGTCTGTATATGTGATTCGGGCTAAAGGGGTCAGCAACAACAATAAAAAAAAAAAAAAAAATAGATCCCTTAGCCGATGTTTTCGGGCTAGAGGAAGCTTAGACTGAAACCACTACCGAGACTGTTGTTGTATGACAATAAAAAGAAAACAGAAAATTGTGTATTTTGAAACAGAGACATGAGAAATAACAACAACAACAACAAATCTTACTTTCACGAAAAATCGAGCATGCTTCCTATGATGTTGTTGTTGTATCAACATCCTGCAGGGGCAGGCGGAAAAGAAAATTATGTATTTTGAAACATAAATGAACATAATAAATCTTCGATTTCAGGAAATAGTAGATGCATAACTGAACACTATTATTACCACTGTTTTGAAGCCTAGGTTGAAGGCATTGTGTCAGCACATGCACAGATAAAATCTCCAACGAATAAGCGTCAGAGCGTGTTATTTTCCTGTCAACACGTTCATATTTCGCTTAGTAGGCAACAGCGACCTCCATCGAGAGTCAACAATATGAAGGGAAGATAACTCTACCGCAATTGCCAGTAATGCGGATCATTCCACATAGCGTATTTTCCCTAAAACCCCTTTATTTCAAATCCACAATTTCCTGCCACCTCTTTTTAACAGAACAGATTATTTTGTACACTTATGCAACAGAGACTAAAGCAAATACGTACATCGCATACAGCATATAAAAATCAATGTAGGCGTAGTGGAAAGCACATTTCCGTGCTGAGAGACCTACTGCAGAGTAATCTCCCCCTGTGTTGTGGAGTGTTGTGGAGATCATAACAAGGAAAGAAAACTCTGTAAAAAGGTCAACCGGCGTCGAAATCAGCTTTCTCTGTGGAGGAGCATCTGTGGATTAGTGGCATTCTAGCGATGGTCTAAATGACAAATGACTGTGCGGGAAAACAGACCAATGAGCGGCAGAAATAAAAACATAATAAAAAACCTTTGTTTGCTCTCCAGTCACTTCAATGGAGCATATACAGATCGGTCTAACGGACCAATCAACGAGATAAAAAATGAACCAATCAGCGAGGTTGCTTTTCGTATGTCGATATAACGATGTTAACGCCTTAACGCCACATCTCAACGCATGAACAACCTATCGTAACGCCATAACACATTATCGACTGTCCGATCACACGCACATGCTTTGACCATTAGCTTGATTCTTGATGAAAGTGACGTCATCAAACGGAAGTGACGTTATCGCACACATGTGTGCTCACCTCGGGGTGCCGCCATATAGCATAAAGGATAGGGTCCAGGTGGCACCACCACGAAAAGAACAACTCTCACTTTGACAAAACATATTTTCCCTTGGTTTTTAGGCTGTAAAGTAATATTTTACACGCGTCTTGTACAAAATGAGCCTAAATATTCAGTCTTAAACTCCCACCAGCTTATTTTATTTCTTTCGCTAACTTCCATCACGTAAATGGGGCCACCGTTACTCTTGACTGTTTGTTAGGTTTCCGCCGAAATATATACAAGACGAGCTATTATCAGGGACGAATATTAAACTAATATAATACTCGTCCCAGCTATTATGCAAAAGATTTGTTTGCCGTCATCACCGGCGTCATGCATATAAGTTTCGCCGTGTAGTAAGCAAAATTGCCTGTCGCTAGCGCTGTCATCAGTATGTAACCC
>JAVTVY010008250.1:0-46902 GCA_036873755.1 Hanleya hanleyi | reverse complement strand
AGTCCTACATCAGTTTACTTTCTCGTGAGTGCGCATGCGCACCATGACGTCACCGGCTAAATTCACGCACCGGACCTGAGACCAGTTTTCCTCTACAGAGTAAGTCCGATAGATAAATCCAAACAATCCCTAGTCTTCCATAAGCTCACTATGAGATGATTCGTTTCTCCAAAATAAAAGTGTCGGTTATAAAAATCCTAGATAATATAAACTCACTCTAGGAGCATTACTTAAGAATTCGATTACAAATGTATGAACTATGTAAAACATATCACAGATATACCAGTCGTAATACGAAACCGAAAAAAATATATATAAAAATACAGAATTACTGTAAAAAATGTATAACTAAAATATGCTACACTGTAAGAATTGGCGACATGTTTAACGTCTCAAAACGAAACATGATTTTGTCCCAACTTTTGGGACATGTGAGTACGTACATATTTCATTTTGAAACGGCTTCATGTTTCAATTTGAAACACGTGTCATCCTCATATGTGTTAATGGTGTCTCAATATTATACATGTCGTTGTTAAATATGTGTCCGTTTAAAACACGTGACATCATGCACAGTCAAAAAGATGTGTTGTATGTACATGTCTCAATCTGAAACATGTTACGGCCGACTACATGTTTCAAAATGAAATGTCTAAGCCCAAACATGACTTTGTTCCAACTTTTGGGACATGTCGCAACCGAAACGGGTCCGAACATGTCTCAAACTTGGAAGTGTTTCAAAAAAGTCTATCTCCCATTACATGTTTCATCAGATCACCAGATCGCCTGTGAAAAAAACAGAAATACCTACACGAAACATTTATTAAATTCAACATGCATCAGTTTTTATTCTCTTATGTTCGATGGAAGTCAAACTCAAGTATTAACCAACAATAACCATAGGCTACAGGCAGGAACATATATAACAGACAAGCTTGTTACTCAGGTTAAAGTGATCGTAAACCCTCAAGTAAAGTTTTCATCAAATGAAAGACCATTGCGAACAGTGTCGGAAAATATTTATTTTTATTCTTTACGATTTTATTACACAGAGTAAACTGCAATTAAAGCTTGGTATTCTATGGTGGTCTGTTGCAATCATATTTAGGTCCAGTGACGTCACACTGCCTTAATACATATATTTCAAACTTTGTATGCACTTTCCAATGATTGATTCAAGCTTAAGGTATGTATACTTTGAGTTTCAACACAGACTCAGTGTTTCATTGTGCATGTTCCAAAACCGGGGAAATTAAATGCAATATTCAAATGGACTTGACACTCATGAATCACCATCTCCCAGATTTTCGTGAAGCATGCACATTGGAACAGCGAGTCTGTGTTGAAACTCAAAGTATAGATACCAGTAACTTAAGCTTGAATCAAGCATTGGAAAGTGCATACAAAGTTTGAAATATATGTATTAAGGCAGTGTGACGTCACTGGGCCTAAATATGATTGCAACAGACCACCATAGAATACCATGCTTTAATTGCAGTTTACTCTGTGTAATAAAATCGCAAAAAATAAAAATAAACATTTTCCGACACTGTTCGCAATGGTCTTTCATTTGATGGAAACTTTACTTGAGGGTTTACGATCACTTTAACAATGAATATGATAATTCCAGACAGATACATGTTCGGTACATCATAATTCCTGATGTGAACCCATTTATCATAGTGTGCAGATTGTTCATGACAATATTATGTGCTCAAGTTTTGATGAACTAGATCACACCAAATGGTACATTTACATTCAGATATTAACCAAAATGATAATTTACTTAAGTTGCCACATCGGTCTGTTGATATGACGCAGCCTAATCCAGCACACAGGAAGCAGTTCTCAACAGGGGTACTATATTACATACAGATATCGACCATACTTGCTGATTTAGATACATGAATGTCTGTAACTTGAAAATGATTTCTTATTATCTGCTCGCGGTGAATACAGTTGTTGAAATTCCATTCCGTTTTGGGGAATGGAATACGGATCGCAGATGATTATTAAAATCACAGAGTCCTAGACTCGTCTCGAGTTCTTGCAACAGTGATCACAGTCAGGGAGGAAGGAGGAGCATTGTTTCACACACAAACAATATTCAATATTTCCACAAAGATGAAAAATAATATTTGCTCTGTCATCCTGGTTTCATCTTCGCATATCCAAGTCGAACACTACACGTGTTGCCTTGGCTGAACATAACACAATATCTGAACAGAATACGAGTTTGGTGATGTCAGCCCTATAAATATTCCGTGATCATATGAGGAGGAGTGCAATGTATGACCTCTTTAAAATTCAAATTTGATTGGCTATTCGAAAGAAATTAACATCAATACAACCACCACTTGCCATATTTGGAAATCACACAGACTGACATCAAAGAAAATCCTCGCTGCACTGTGTTGTCAAGCTCCTATCTTGATTGGCTATTTGACATCACGTCCGTTTCCCAGTTTGAACAGTTCACTCTATTCATTAGGTCAAGGTAAATGACGGAACAGTATTTAACTTGAAATGTGAAGATGCCTGGTTTGGTGTCATTTGTGTCACACAATGGCCGAACCCCGCGCAAGGCTGCAATCGTATAAAGGGCAATCGTATTGACGATGTCCAGAAAATCTCCTGATACTGGATGTAGCTTTGGCCACATAGAGTTGTTGTTTCTTCCAACGCGAACTCTCATTGATGCCCCATCAATTCACTATTTTTTATAGCAATCCTGCTGTGTATTTTGTTGGTATGAATGTTTAACGAGATTACACTTAACCCTCCCAAACATGACGGGGCATCATGCCCTCACCCCAAACTTTCTACGCTATATCTTCGAAACAACAAGTTATTAGGAGCTGACACTGCGTGATTTTACAGCGTATTATATTTGAGCCATTTAGTCCCTATTTGCATACACCTCCCAGAAAAGGATCATTAGTAATTTAAAGTGGGGGTCATGTGCGGTACCAGAAAGTGGTGTTTCATCTGGGGGGGGATAAATGAGTGCATGCACTATTATATTTGACATCAGAAAATTCGTCCCTAATGTACTGTGTAGTTTACTTCGGAGAACGTAGCACAAATAAACAAAATGGAAATCTGACCGAAAAATCGACCAAAAATTCATATTTAGAATATGACGTAACTGTGAAGTGTTCAAGGATTGGATTTTTTGGATTTTTGCACTTTCTAGCAGAGCGGATCCCAAGATATATTGTAGGGGCTTTTAGACACAAGGTGTAAAAAATATTTAGTGGGGAGGAGTCGTCTCTTCCCAGGCCTTGGCAGGCCTCAAATACCCTACGCCTGGAAGAGTTATATATGTGATGCAAATAATTCAATTAAATTGGCCGGTCTGTTTATTATCAAAACCGACAGATATATTCACGATCGCTAAAGACCAGAAATAAATTTTTGGAAGCCAGTGAAACCATGCATCAGGCAGCATTATCCGTCTTTTATACTGTGTTCCTTGAGACATGTCGCCTTTGCGACTCGGTTGTACGTGTTTCGGCTTTGATGTTTCAAACAGCTATTCGGGTCATTATAGTGAAACGGCAAAGCGAGTGAAACATGTCACAACCCTCAAATAGCTGTATTCTTACGTCTATGAGACATGTTTTCATGGAAGAACAAGGTGAAATTCTATACACTGTAAAAATTGGTGACATGTTTAACGTCTCAAAATGAAACATGATTTTGTCCCAACTTTTGGGGCATGTGAGTACGTATATGTTTCATATTAAAACGGCTTCATGTTTCAAATTGAAACACGTGTCCTTTTCACATGAGTTAATGATGTCTCAATATGAGACATATCTTCAATAAGCACGTGTTCGTTTGAAACATGTAACGTTCTACATTTTGAAACGTGTTGTGTATACATGTCTCAAGCTGAAACATGTTAGAGCTGACTACATGTTTCAAAATGAAACGTCTAAGCCCAAACATGACTTTGTCCCAAATTATGAGACATGTCACGGATGAAACGGATCTGTACATGTCTCAAACTTGGAAGTGTTTCAAAATAGTCTACATCCCATTACGTTTTTCAGGAGACTGTCAGATTAGCATGTGCATGATACCGGTACTGAAATGAAAACATTCATCAAAAATCAACATATATCAAGTTTTATTCTCTTATATTCGTTGGAAGTCAAACTCAAGAACATGTATGAACAAGCAATAATCATATACAGAAACACATAAAACAGACTGCTCCTCAGGTTAACTCAAACCTAATAATGATTTCAAACAGATGCATGATTGGTACATCAGAATCCCTGATGTGAACCCCGTTACCATAGAGTGAAAATTGTTCATATAGCAATAATGTTCTCGAGGTTTGATTCATTTATATCACTGATTCACACTTAAAAGTTAAAGATGCATGTAATTTACTCAACTTGACATATTGGTCCGTTGACACGACATTGTCTGATCTGTGATAAAGTATTATCCCATATTGTATTCCATGTCTAATCCGGCACACTGGAAACATTTCTGAACATGGGTACTGTATTACTTAGGCCTTCAAATATGAAATTGCCGAATGATACTGCCTTTGTTGTTTTTCCTGACATGCTACTCGCGATTAACTATTTCTGTTTCGGAGTGACTGAAATTTCATTCCATTTTGGGGTATGGAATACGGATCGCAGATGATTATTAAAATCAGGGCTGGAGGGCTGGAATCGTCTCGAGTTTTGCAACAGTGATCACATTGTGGTAGAAACATTGTTGACACTAAACACTATTCAATATTCCAATACGTATGAAAAATAATGTCCATTCTGTCTCCTTCTGATTTATATATGCCACTAAGGCCGAATCCCGTCCAACGCTGTAATGACGTAAGCATTCGTATTGACTCTGTTCAAAAAACTTTCCTGGTGCGCTACACATTCACAATTCAAAATACTGAATGTACCTTTGATCCAGTGAAGAGCCAAAATTTGGGCTGGGAAAATCTTACAAAAAAATCGACCAAAAATGCATAGTTGGAATATGACGTAACTGTGAAGTCTTCAAAGCGGCCATCTTGCAAATTTTTTTTCACACTTTTTAGTTAAGCTGATGTTGTGAGAAGTTTCAGACCTCTATCTCAATGAGCAAAGACATATTTTGAAGGAGAGGGGTAGAGTGAAATGGCGCCTGGGCAGGCCTCAAGTACCCTAGGCCTGGTTGAGTTAAATTGTTATGCAAATAATTCAATTAAAATGCTCAGTCGATTAATTCGCAATACCGACATATATCTTCCAGGTCGCTAAAGACCAGAAATAAATATCCGAAAGCCATGCAGTGGTAATCATATCTTTGTTTGCAAATTGCTAAAGCTCTCTGTCGAACTGTGTGAAGACGACCTGGTATCTAATTCCATGCACCAGACAGCACTATCCCTTTTGTACTCCGCTTTTCTTGACACATGTCGTCATGCAACTTGGTTGCACGTGTTTCAGCGTTGATGTTTCAAACAGCTTTTCGGATCGTTATAGTGAGACGCCAGCGCGAGTGAAACATGTCACAACCCTCAAATAGTTGCATCGTTACGTCTATGAGACATGTTTTTGTGGAAAAATAGGATGAAACATGTAGTATTATGAAGCATCTAACATGTTACCATCTCAAAATGAAACGTTAAACATGTTTCTTCTTTTTACAGTGTAGTTATGCTATCTGGATTTAAAACGTGATCTTGTCAATTTTTAACACCAAATAGTATGCCCTGAAATTTGCTCGGATTAGCACACAAAATGAACCAACCAATGACATTAACGGTTTGAGTTTTAAGAACTTCAATACCCTTTTCGACAGATATGTCACTACCGATATTACATATCGTGTTATCGTCTGCATAATTATATAATGACGATCCAACAGACAAGAACTGATTGTTAATGAAAATATTGAAAAGAAGTGGCCCTAAGACAGAGCCCTGGGGCACACCCTTAACAACATCGTGCCAGTCGCTGTAAGCGATTTTAACCTTTTGCTTCCTATTTCTCAAATAGTCACAACATAGGCCAATATTTTACTAATGAGTAGATCGCGAGGGAAGGAATCAGAGGCCTTGGACAATTCCATAAGAATTGCACCAACAACGTCACCTCTGTCCAGGGCATTCTTCCAGGCCTCAGCACATCGACGTAGAATAGTAGTACAGCTAAAACCTTTACGGTATGCAGATAAAACGTTTGAGAAAATACTACTGACGTACTCAACAAACTGATCCGCTGTACATTTTTCTAAAACCTCAGACAGTACCGGAAGAACACTACGGTCTGTAGATTTCCTTATCCAATTTGCTTTAAGTTTCATGAGCTGGCGTAATATTTGCCATCTTCAAGTCACCAGGAATTTTCTATGAATTCGTTGCTAATGTTACAGCAAGGTGATGAGATAATATCAGGATTTACGGATGAAAAATTGAAAGGAAGATGGATTCTCATAGCTACAATAAATGTTATTGCTCGAGCTATGGTTAGTGTACTTCACCTTTATTTCTTGTAAAGATTTGTTCACCACGCCGGTATCACCGGGAACAATGTCATCAGCTACGGTAGCATACATCGACTTAGATGTGCTTGCTGCTTCATTTTTGTGAGTAATTGTGCAATCATTCTCTTCCAGTATGAAATCATACCTTCTGTAACATTTACCACCAATAAATGGCTTGATAGTTTCCAAAAAGTTGACAATTGAAGGAACGTTGGCACAACGTTCATTGAAATAAGTCTGAATGGACTTGCATCTCAGATCGGTGCACTTATTTCGCTGTTTTCGGAGTTTTCCCCAATTTGTTCTAGAAGGAGTTTTCTGTATCTACGGAGTAGCAGATTTTTTTTGTCGCAGTTTTCGTTTTAACTGAGATGCGAAATATGGCGCTTCGTGGATGCGCTCCATCTTGGATTTAATTGGCGCATGTTCCTCTAAGACATCAGTTAATAATTTAGAGAAAGCCCAACAAGACTCTTCGTTGGGTAGGCCATTTATTACACGAGGGAAAGGAACAATTTATATGGCATCCACATAGTTCTCCTCAAAGAAGTTTTTGTAGCTCCTATAGAGAATTTTCTCTTTTCTCTTTTCTAGGCATCATGGTTTCCCTAGTAACAACATAGATCAAGTTATGCCAATCACTAAGCCCAGCATCAAAGGAACCAGAGGTCATGAACAGCCGAGGTGTGTTTGTCACCGCTACATCGATCGAGCTTTCCTTCGTCTTAGTGAAACATGACTTGCTTCCCTGAATTATCAAGATCCAGACCCCTCATCATTAGAACATGGTCGTATGTCGTAAAGGAGTTGTCAAGTACTCTAGTTGTATCCACCCGAAAAATAGCGTCACTCATCTTTGGCTGTTTGTACATACCGAGTATTAAGCATTTTCTTGATTTTGTTTCACTTCGACAGCTATTAATTCCACTCGCGAATACTCTAGTTTATATATTCTTCTGGACGCAATGTCTGACCACACACAGAATAATAAACCAACGTCATTTGCCGTTCTATCCTCCCTGTACATAGTGAAGCCAGGTATTTCAAATTGATTATCGGGGAAAAAAATCATCAATTTTAGTTTCACTAATAATCATGACATCTACCAGATTTTTATCATGGCATTATGGACATCACCCAATTTAGAACGAATCGGAAAAATTATACACATCGCCAGCGAACTAGTCCGGTATATCTCGACCGCTCCGACAATCGGCTCTTGAACACAGCCATCCATCATTGGACTTATTCACATCGCGATAATTTTCCAATGTTAGATCCGTACATTTTCGGGGAGCCTATAAAGTACAGGTTTGGTATGTAGTATGCCTGGCGTTTGTAAACCCCTTTATTACAAACACTGCGGGGTCTTGAACTGGCTCCGGGTTGATCTGTATGTCACCCGATATAATATTATTAGCATAAGCGTGTACCAGGTAAAACTGATAGTTGACTTGGACGAAAGTGACCTAGATCTCGAAACAGCCATTTTGACCTTTGCGTTAGAACTGATAATGCGGTTTCTGGCGATAATTTCATCGTAAAAGTCACATTTCCATCTTCCCAGTTCGCTGTTGGTGCTTATTGAAGCCAGAGAACCAGTTACAGGATTGCAAATCTTGGAAAATTCAAAGGAAACGGCATAAATCAGGAGAGCAAAAACATTCCCTACACCGGCGGCCATGTTGACCTCCACGTTATGTCATGTTGTTGTTGTTGTTGTTGTTGTTGTTGCTAGTTTAGAGAACATCAGAGTGATATTTTCCGAGTTCTCTTGTTTAGATTGGCCAACATCAAATTTATTATGGCGAATTCTGTGCTACAATCACAAACTTCAGTGTGGTGGTATTCGACAAACTCATTGTTAGATTGGTTCGATCCCAGGCCGGGTCATACCTAAGGCTTGAAAAATGGAACTTGTTGCTCCCTCGCTTACGCTCAGCATTAAGAGGATAGAACAAGGACTGGTTCGCTCGGTGTCAGTATAATGTGACTGAGTGGGGTGTCATGTTTGCCTACGGCATGATATTTCAGTGGGACAGCACTATAAAATGGCAGCATTAGATCTGCTCTGTTACAAGTAGGTACCCCTGCCCCTCCCTCTCCCCTCCCTTCCCTTCCCCGTCGTGATATAGCTGAAAAAATGTTGAAAGCGACGTTAAACCCTATTCACTCACTCACTAGATTGGTGAACATCGTATGTAATATGACGTTTGTCCTACAATGGCGCACACCAGTGTGATTTTCGACCGGTTCGCTGTGAGAGATTGTTAACTTCAAAGTGATATCAGCGAATTATCTGTATGAATTTGGCCAGATTTGGGTCTGATATTATCTGGTATTGTACCTACTATGGAATGACGAATGTGTTTGACTCGCTTCGAATGCTTAGATCTAAACACAGGAATAATAGCAATAATAATAGCTGAGAAGGGGTAAGATTTCTGATATTTTATTTCAGATAACAAGAATATAAAATATGAACGGTGCTACCATACAGCTCTGAAAAGAGTATCACAATAAACAACAATTTGTATTACTTCATTTGACAGCAACATCTATCATGTAAGATTTACCATTTGAATCTGCTTCATAGATAATATATGATCTCAACAGCGTTATTCTAGCATACCACAATATTCAGCCAGACCAGTAACATGGTAAGGTAGTCAGTTGGGAAGTTTAGTGTGCTTGCTATCTAATCAAGCTAAGACTTTTTCCTAACGCACACGAATTGAGAACAGTAGTTTCTCCTAGTAAAGCAACGGGAGCTGGTTTCAGTTTCCTAGGGCTTTGATAGCTTTTGCAAATGCACTAGCATATAATATGGTCTGACAGTGGAATCAGATAGTATATATCAAAGAAAGGTGCACTGGGGTGAATATGATCGGATAGTGGAATTAAATAACATGGCAGTGTGACTAACGTCACAGGACCTACGAAGTACAGTAGGCATTAGGACTCGAACGCGAACTGAACTCTTGGAAATCCCCACCCCCAGTTGAAATCCTGCCTATATTAAGATGGGCACCGCCCAAGTCAGAATCGCCAGTGATTTTCATAAAAAAATCACCAGAAATTTTCATCAAAAGTAGGTCAGCTCAGAACTTGTTGGTAACAGTCTCCTAATGCGCCTTCATTTCAAAATAAATAACGATCGCCGATTTAATTTTACAATTTTTTAATTAAAGGAAAGATTGAATAATATAGGTTCAGTAGATTTCAAGCTTTACGTGTGAAAATACATTTACATCTCTTTAATGGTTTTCAGTGCCCTTGTACAGGATCAAAACAACTTTTTGAATCACATTATTTTCGCAACAATACAACAAATTTTTATATATAGTACTATAGTAGAAAGGTAGCATTTATGTAGTTTACGGTAATTCAACTCAAGACCAACACCTTCTATGCACAAGATAATAATGATTCTATGGCATTCTCCTGAGCATAACCGGTACAGAGACGAATAAATAGCGTCTCTACATCACGTTGTTATCTAGATATATGAGACAACACATTTTGGGCATCGGCAATCTGATGAATGTACTATTCCGGTTTTCTTGTTTCACATTATATTCTATGGCGGTTGATCGGTGATTTTCTTCATTGATAAACGTTAAACCACCTAGCTTTAACTAATTCTGCTAGGCTGTCTTCATTCAGACTGTACAGCCTACACAGTCCACAGAAAATACACGGCACATTCTTGTACTCCCAGCCTTATCACATTTGATGGCATGTTTAGCGGGCTGTTTAATGTCTAAGCTAGGAAATGTTCCAGGGCAGTTGACAGGCATGCAATAATATACTATAGTATCTGCTATACAGGACACCGACCACTGTAATTTGATGTGACAAGCAGCACGAGTAGAAACCAGCCTTATCTCAATGGGCTTGGATATAAATCACTGTTAAAAACCACAAGGCTCGGATAGAGCCTTTCTCTGTGTTTGTTCCAAGGAGTATACAGGAGTTTTACTCTGCAAAGTTTAGGACCTCTCACTGAGCCAGTCATCCAACACACACAGCTGGTTGGTGTTATCTCCTTGCCAGGGAAAAGCTGGCACTATTAGTGACAAGTGACAAGCCTTAATGACTTTTAAATCCACTGATAAGGAGGTCATGGTCATAAAAGGAACATGATACTGTTAAAGGCCACATGGATGGTATGTATCTATAACAATATACTGAAGTGTTAATTATAAATCTAATTTTAATCAGAATTATTTCAGATCAGAACTTGCTGGTAACAATGCCCTAATGCACGTTCATGCCAAAAATCAAGGTTCTAATGTCAACGGTTCTCCTTATTTTGCCGACGAAAGGATTCGGATGGACTGACTGACTCACTCACTCACTCACTCATTACCGGACAATTTGCGATCTGTAGCCTACTTCGTAGGAATATATGTTGAAAAAGCAAGCGATGTTTCACATTTATAGTCCGAGCTTCTTAATTTTATTGAATCTTCAACTTTCCTGTTGACACTCAGGTTGTCATTTGTTTTACCCTTTCGAAATGAAATTGATTCATTTCAATAAATGAATCAATATATATATTCTATTATGGCATGGCATGGAATAAAAATAGATTTGTCATTCCGCTTACTCCCAGAATGTTAGCTGGCACATCAGGGACCTGGGACAAGTGTTCTGGGTATCATATTCTAGCTAGTATATGTGATACAACTTTCTTGGCATATACTGGATGGGGTATAGAAGCTCGTATATAATGATACACTCTACTTCATTCGCTACAGCCCCCTCGATTCACTACACCCCCTCGATTCACTACACCCCCTCTATTCACTACATCCCCTCTATTCACTACAGTCAGTTGCTGACGCTCTTGTCTCACGGTACATATAGATTACCATAGCATCAACCATATCTGTATGGAGGATTCGTTTCCAAAGCTAGTGGTGGGTGTTTGGGTGGGCATCGGTTCCTGTTGCTTCAATGCATTTTGCTGAGAAGCAACAGGAACTTGATAATGTGATGTCTAGCTCTGTAATATCACTTGTCTTTATTGCACCATGTAAGCGTCCTGTCTGTGTCTTGTGTGCTGTCCTCAGTGTTTTAAAGGTGGATGGAGGGTGTCTGGTTCCATGCTGCTCCAAAGATTTCTTCTTTGAAGTAGCAGGAATGCAACTTGGCTGGGTAGTGCTTAGTTGGTTCGTCGCGATATAGCTGAAATATTGTTGAAAGCGACGTTAAATTATATTCACTTACTCACTCACTCACTCACTCCAAAAGCTACCGATAAAAGTTCACACAAGAGACTTCAAGGCTAGATTAGGTTAACAAGCCATCTGTGGCCATCCGTGTCACGTAATATTTTATTATGTCTTTAACGCGAATTTAATGGTGAGCATACAAGTTTGAAGCTAATAGAGCGTGTACAATTAATGAATGCATGTAAAACCAAGCATATGTACAGGTCCGTTACACGTAGTGAAACAATCCTGTGTTTTTCCGCAATCAACTGACTGACGTACATACCACTTTACTCTGAAACTCGTTCTGTGCGTTTTGGTATAACCATCCAGTAGGGGAAGTCATTCAACATATGATCATTCTACATAGATATATACAGTGTAATCCACGACATCCAAAGACAGTATATACATTGTAATGGTTGTAAGAACAGAATAAATGCAATCATCATAGAAATGCTGAATAAAACTTACTATAAAATTTCAGTTTTACCCTCTAAATAAAACAGAACATTCAGCGAGAATAATGTTGATGTAATACCAAAGATATGAAGTGTTACATAAAAGAAAACTGAATAATTTTACTTAGATAGAATCTCATTTCACATATACACAAATATTCATATATTGAAAATATACATGTAGATTAGATATACTATCAGTCTCGATAAAGTGATTTACAGTAGACTAGAACTCTTCCACGTGCAGGTTACATTTTTCATGTCACCTACTCTCAGCATATACCTAAATATACATGAAGCCGGCACTTGACATGTCTGGAACTATTAACTCTTTAAATAAAAGTGTTATATTTAACATTATAAATATCCAAGGAGTGATAAATTATATAGAATTATATATTTGTAACACTCTCAGAAAGTGTTAAAGTGGTGTATCAGAAGCAATACGATACTTTAAATCGCTGAATTTAACACTTGAAAAATGTTGCATTGTTCCGGATACAGCACTATAATGTAGGATATAACACTATTTTTCAACATTTTCTGAAAATATAACACTTTATATAATGTTGTCAATCCTCTGACATTTATAATGTTAAATACAACTCCTTCATTTTAAGAGTGTATGGTTTGTTTTCTTGAAAGATCAGTGCATCCTGGGATATATTTGACATACAATGGATAGAGTATAGACACTGCGATATTTTCATTGACCTGTGAACTGAATTGAAAAACATACACACAATCCAAGAATTCCTGTAAATGTTACTCCATTGCTAGGAGAGATTCCTGATGTTGGATTATGATATCAGTATTCAGTTTGGTTGTCATTTCTGTCATTGAAGAGAGACAACGCAATGCACTACCATGATTATGGGAGAGAACTCACATAACTGCAACGTTGAGTGGTGCCCACAGTTTATTTCCTTATCATTCTGATTTGGTTGGGGCCACAACAAATTTCCCCGGCGATAATGGCTCAGTACTTAGGTCAAGGACACCAGATCAAATGTAGTTCCCAAATTTTTTCTCTTCACCCGCGGCAAGGGCGTTAATTTTTCAGAAGAAATTTAACTCGCTGCTCACAAAAATTCACACTGTTTGCCAAGAAAATCGTTCTCGTAGATCCTTGTACATCTATAACGGCATACGACAGATTTATCGAACTTGTTGAAATAGCATTTTTCCAGAAAGAGTGGGAGAAATAATAAAATATTACCTCGGCCTCATTCCGGTTTCTGGCAGTGCACTGAATACGAATCTCCGTAGAATCCATAGTGTATATTCTGTTAGCAAATCAGACACATGTAAGATACAAAACCACAAAAGAGGGCATATGTAAGCGGTTGAATTATGAAAGTCAATTTGACCGATTTATCGAGGCATAAACGACTGCATGATATCAATGGGCAATGGGAAAATGATGGTTGAATTCTTTTCAGCAGAGATGGCGTTGAGAGTCTGCAGATATCTGAGCTGGAGAGCGGCTGGTGATTCAATCATGACGTCAGCAGCTTCTTTCAGGGCACGAGAAGCTTTCTGCTCGCCTTCAGCAGCTATCACCTGTTTGTGAGAATGAAAATCAGACATTTTATTTAATAAAATTTCTGGTACGTTATATTATACGTTAATCAGGTAACATGAGTTATGTTATCGATTACGGGCACCGGCTGACTCATGAATGTCCGATCCGGTAATATTTTCAACAATGCAATACCATATGTCTACTTCATTTAACTCATTGATAAGCTTCTGCTACGGCATACCTCAACTTATCGTCCAGATATCATATGCTATATGACGATCAATGAAACATATCAGGCGATCTAGTTTAGAAGGATTCATTCAGAGCTACTTGACGAATACCAGTACATCATCTACATATCCTATACAATATGACTGAACATTATATATTGTACACGAGCTATTCTAGCTTACTCAATTCAAACTGTTCACAAATGATCAATAGCTTATAGCGAAAAAGTACTATAATAAGAGACTGGCCATGGGAACATGCCAGGGGAGCTATTAAACCTTGATCTACTCATAACTATTCGGCAAACGCCAGTATATTATCTGAGTATACGTATAGGATTGGCCAATAAATATATATCTGATGAGATTTTGTAGATTACTCCATTTAACATTTTCGGCGCAGACAAATATATCATCTAAAATATATTACACGGTATGAATAACCATATTACGCGAGCTATTGTACAATGTTCCACACAGAATACCAATATATCATTTAGATATACTACACGATGTGAGTGGTATATGAAGTTGGACTGGGTAATGTGTTATATAAATCGATACATTGGAAACTGAAGTTTATTCTGTGTGAGGATTCCTCAAGCCCTAAAATCATATCGGACAAGCTCTTGCAGAATATGTTATCATCGGTTTTTCGTAAACACTAATATATCGTCTAGATACGCTATAAAATATCTACCCGGCCCTTCAATGGCATGGATTGACTATGGATTTTTTGTTTCATTTCATGTAGTTCGGAAAATATCGGAAACTTTTAGCTATTGTAGTTCTGATTTATATTGTTTACAATTTGTTCATGTGATTTGAGGGCATTTGGGAAAGCATCCATATCTTCCGAACTCTAATATAATTCACAAATCCGAACAAACCTGAATAGAATGAATTCTCATTAACCACATATATTCTCTGATAATTTGTAGGGGTATATTTTAGCTTAGGTGCTGCATAGAATGGGGTTGCTATTGTTGCATAAGTTGTGAGATTTCGCTAGCTTCTAATGAAGCACATGTGGCAGAGAACTTGAATTGTCTGTAGTTAAAACTTCAATCATAGTTGCTCTTGCATAAACAGCCCGGTGCGACAGATTCTTTTGTTATTGGGCCGTATTATAGTATGGATACGTGATTGGTGAATATGATTATACACGCATGCGCATCAGAATGTACCTTAGCTCTGGCATCACGGGCTGCCTCTGCCTCAGCCGCCATGGCTCTCTGCAATTGGACTGGCAAACGCACGTCTTTCCTGAAACAAGAATGTTCGAATAAATCAGCTTATTTGTTTTCATTGTTGTGAAATTGTTTCTGAATTGGTAGAACGTGATAAAAGCGTACGGCAAGATTTTGGAGCAACCAAAAATAATAAGCAACCTGATTCTCAAATAGTAGGTTCCTATTATCACATATGCTTGCTTGGGTATGGTTCGACCATGAGACACTCCTCTAAACATTGATCCTGCAGTTTGGTAACCAATGGGGAGCGGCTTCTCGATATTATCATCATAGCCAGAATAGTGGAATAGGCGATCCATTAAAATAAAGCTGACAAGAATTAACGGCACTTGGTGTGTATTCTGCAAGAAATTGGTAACTTACACTTCAACTCTTTCCACTTTGATTCCCCATGGATCAGTTGCTACATCCAAAGAGTCCTATAAGCAGACAAATCGACATTTGAGTGCAATGCATTAGGAAATTATATCATATACATACTGAACCTTCATCATTCAGATCGAATGTTATCAAGTTGGTGTTCAGATATTGCTCATCTTTTCTGATGTTTCTTTTCGATCGAGAAAAAATGTACAGTAAACATTCAAATATTTTGCAAACAGTACCAGGATAGGGAGCACAATCGAATAAGACAATCATTCATTTTCTTCATTAAATCGGTGTACACATTCATCGCAATGCAACGAAGTTTCTGACGAGAACACACGAGCTTCAACGAGATCTGACTCGTGAACACTGGACCGTAATAGGTTTAAAGATGTAATCAGCCTTATTTGTTGTGTAAAGTCTGACCTGAGCTTTTTCAGTAACGATGCATGCTAAATCATGATCGTTTTTATATACGATGCGAGTGAGATCGCTATATACGACGAATGCAAGGTATCTTGTCAGAGACATTTTAAACTCTGACAGCTTCGACGAGCTCTCCGTTTCGCTTTTGAATACGTGTTGTACGCGGAAATTAAAGTAACGTCACTGCCTGGCGTTTGAGTGTACTAACGGCGTTCGCGAATATGAATGCCGAACATCTGCAACCATGAGATTATGTCATGTCGAATCACATTTGTATACGCTTGCCGACACGGCCGTCGAAAAATATACGGCATGCCATGCCGATTATTTGTCAAGATTAATTACTTCCATTTTCACATGAATGGTAAGACATAAGTTTAGTTTGATGTGTTTCAATTTGTACCCGTTTTAACATATGCCACCTTCGCGGAGTTTAAGGAAAATAAATCGCGCCTAGATGTGAAGCTGATTACAACTTAAACTCTTCAATTTAGTCGAGTGGATCAGGCCAGCATCTTAGCTGACACGGTTAAAAAACTGAAAACAACTAGAGAATAAACATGAACTTATGAATCGCTCACACAAAATGTATAGCATTTCGCGACATTCAGGGAACATTGAAATGTATGTTTAGAATAATCATTTACCTGCATTGACTGACTTATTTGTTCTCGGTCGGATAAAATCTCGCTCAGATTCTTTGTTCCCAGAACATTTCTTAACGTGGTCTGGGCCAAGAGTCGTGTTGATCGGTTGGCGTCCTCGACGTTAGTGACGGAGATAGTGGCGTTAGATACCCGGTAATATACAACGGCGTCTACAGCAACCGTAACCGAGTCCTTGGTCAAGACCTTTAGAAAAATAAATTAATATTAATGATTTCTCTAACATCGATAATTCTATGGTGTGAATACAGAAAGTAAAATCTTACTCTTGCCAAAGATGCAAATACATTTTTTTTAAATTTATATTCAGAATGCCAAAACAGTTACTACAATATGATCTAATTTAACACCACTAATACATTACAACAGAGCTTTACAGAAACCCTTGGATTGTTGTCTTTTCCTTTAATTTCCTCGATGAGCCGCGTGAACATTCGGATTTTTAAAAACTTGAATTGATAAATAAAGTACTGGATGAGCTAGCTTCTCCGTAAGATTCATTTATTGAAGGCTTTCATGGATTTCTGTTGCTGATATCTTTGAAAGGGGTTTCTGAATATGAGTCGGGCTGGGGCTGCCTATGCATGCCGGACGTTGCGACTGCATCCTTAGAAGGGTTACATGTAGAGGAGACCAGTGAAAGACATAAAAATATTTGGGTTGAAAGGACTCCACGACTTCAGGTCATACAAGCAATTCATCCTAAAGTCCATGTCAAGTCCGTGATGTACGTAATCAAATCTATTGTTTTTCTGTACAGCTTGTTGAATAAAATGACGTTGGTGGTCCGGTAATATCCCCGACTTTTTATTGGCACATTTTCATTGGAGTGCCCGAGGAGGGGAGAGGACACCTATTGTGACGTACCTCTTGCGGTGGAACATCAAACGAAACAGTTCTGAGGTCAACTTTACTGTACGAGTCAACACATGGCACGATGAAAAACAACCCTGAAATCAACAGAATGATTCTTATTGATTAAAACCCACGAATAAGATCTAAGATCACATGGACTTCTGTAATGATTAACACTCTCGGATTACAAGCGTCTGGCCCGGTATTCTTTATTCAGCCGTCGTCCATTAATGAATATCCGCGTCCATAATCCAAAAACCTATTCCATATTCCATATAACAGCATTAGCGCCAACAGTAAATTGTGCAGATCCGAAAGCATGAATACGAAGATTTTCATCATATGTAAGCTACGCATGCAACATAATACGTTTCGGTTCTTGGATTGCAATACTGGTCTTACGAGTGACTTAACTTTGTCGTCTCCATAAAAGAGTTCAACGTAGACATGTGCATATATTGGTCTGGGTTACTTTAATGGACGACGGAAATTCTTTATTGGCCGACGGCTGAATATTGAATGACAGACTAGACGCATATACTTCTATTTACGGCGATAGCTGTAGTGGTATTTTGATGTAATGTCATTTTGATCACGTGACAACTCACCTGGTCCCTTGGCACCACCGGAAACGAGTCGGCCCAGTCGGAATATCACGGCTCTCTCGTACTCCTGAACCACCTGTTCGAGACAAATTGGAACATATTAAAAAAAGATAATCGATATAAAATGTTCAATTGTCTCAATAGCTATAATGCATTCAGAATATCGGCCATGGAACTTTCCCTGACTTGTGGAATCTTCCCCACCATGGCATGTTAATTCCTGGTTCTCTAAAAAATTTTTTTATTATCTACATGCGGTCAAATTCTGCTGGTGACCACATGGTTCACCCTCGGTACATTTTCCTTTTCAGATATATGTTAGCATGATGCAAAGCTCAGCGCTTGTTCGGCGTTGGGCCTTACAGATGGGCGTTCTCAATAAGCAATTGCACTCTATAAATATTTACTCCCATAGTATGACTCATTACATCTGACGGTGACATAATTTCTCAATTTCTATCAAATGTGTTGAGAGAGCAATTACATCATTTGTCTTTTTCGATATTTGTAGCTAATTTCGCTCAAGCTGATGCTAGGGGCCGTGTGGTCATTCCAGTAGATGTGTTCACATGAGCATCTACAATAACAGTCTGACTGAGATACAGCATAGAAATCGCGCTTTTGTGTTTTTGGTTTTTATGTTCATTCTTGGTTTTCTTGTAGCTATTTTGTTCAACATAATCATATATGGTTAATAGAGGTAGCGCTAACGGAAAGCTTTCTGATATCACCAAAATCCTGTTGTTGTTGTTGTTGTTGTTGTTGTCCTTGTCAAACATTTGACATCATGTGCAATTGTTAGGATAGCCAAAGGAAAAATATTTCCCTAAATTGATAGAACGTGGTTTTTAATCCATTTGCTCGATTTTCAAGCATTAAAATACGTTAAAACTAAAATTTGGTATATTATGCTATAAATAAAATCATTTATTATCAGTTTACAAAACTCCCAGTGACGTTTACCTGAGAAAAGCCTGTGACGATGGGTTAAGACAAAAATAATTTCTTTAATTCTGCACAAAAAGCCGTTTTTGCACTGAAGAATAGACTTTTAGCCTGTAGACAGCGTCAAATTGTACAGATTTTACTAAAATCATGTTTTAACTTTCCAAACGTCATAGCTAGATAAATCTGTCTAAGTGGAACGTTTGGTCTTTCCACGTAAGCCCTTATAAAATTCGCTGTGGACGAAATGTAGGTGAAAATATCCTCAAATTATTTCAAAAGTTTCAAAAGTATATAAATTGAAGCGATATGCAAGAACACCAAACACTTCAATATATTCTGAACGACCAAGGGAGATAGTTACACAGATGTTGGCATACTTGAGTATTATCATGTCTGAGAATTAAAGATTCCATAACGTCTGTATTAAAGGGTAAGGCAATTATTATCATAGAGGCCAGGGTGTCTGCAAATGAAATTGGCCAATAATTACATTTTACACAACTTGTAACTGAACAGTCAAATTATCTGCAATTTGGGTTGAATTTTCGTCTTGATTCGACAGGCGAATTACGACCTCTTGCCTTTTGCATTGACTTGGTAAATTGGATATTCTCTATCTCTTGAAAGTAGACTAGTTGATGTTGATTCGGTTGAGATAAACAAGTTCTGTTATTAAGGCGAGTAGCTGGAAGGATCTCCGCCAATATCGAGAAGTCTTATCGGGCCTGTATCGGAAGTTATGGTTCTCCAACACGTTTGTGTGTATGTGGTGATTTAACACGTTATATGGAGTGGGAGAGATCCAATGTGATGTCCTTACTAACATAGAATGGTTTATTTTGGACGAGCATTGACTCCATCAGTTTCAGTAGTTCTCAGTCCCAGAGCTAAACTCCTCTATCGCCATCATGAGATCTCATTGCCCAGAGGATAAGAAAACTGTACTTAGAACGAAAATAAAGGACAAAAATAGCTAAAAATAATAAATAAATAACGAAAGGAAGATGTAGCTTCGTGCATATGATCAGATATACCCGTGGGCTGGTTTTTGGTGAGATCTGATACATGCAAGTTCATTGAAGGAGAGAGAACAACCTTATTGGTTTTCCCATATCTGCATATCTTTGTGACATGGTATTGAACTCAATTTTATTACTTTGACATTAAACTATTTATTGGACCGAACAAACAAAATCTGCACCCAGCTGACTGCTCAGAGATTAATCCACTTTCTAGTAATGAACCTTGAACAAAAACTGGCATGTAAAATGTTTTGTTTTTTCACCCTTTTAAACTGGCCCTCGACGTACAAGACGGTTTTATTTTTTCGCCCTTTTAAATTAGCCGCTCGACGTAGAAGACGAGATGGTGTATTTCATGGAAATCGCTCTTACAGATTTCTCTGGAAAATGGCCCGAATATGACAATTTTTCTACTTTTGAAAGGTTTTCCAGAAAAATTGAAGCATTTTTTAAGGGCTGCAAGGGTTTCAATAGTTTGCTACATGGCATTTGCCCAGAAGTAATGGTTCAAACATTCTCTTTCAGATGATATATGGATATAACATGTTTGCGTTAAGGAGTATTTGACTTATTGGTGACCGAAGCGGGGACCCCATTGTTTATTTCTGGCTGAACTGGTTAACTGTGGAGCGCATCCTCAGGCCTACATGTTTGTTGATGTCTTTATAAGTACAATATTTTAAAACAATAATCAATAGCGGTTGTGCGCAAAAATGCTTTTCGCTTAAAAGCATTTTAAACATCTATTTTTAGAACTGGGAAAATCCAAGACGGTGTCCTGTTTGCTACAACCCCAGTGCCAATGATCAATGAGAACAGTGGGATGCCACCGGTCCAGACCTGTCTGGTGGGCTACCCTAGTTGGAATGCCAGGCTCCAGGCATGTCGTTTAGTGAAACTCACTCGTCTGTTACGCTCCACACCTCCTATACTACTCGATTTGCGTTTTCTATTCTACTCCTCGTACCATAAGTGACGTCATATAACCCATGTGCGTGGGCACTTAAAGGGAACGTAAACTCTGGTGAAATTTGCATGGCCAGTTAAAGCTTTTTCCTCATAGAATCCAAATCGTTTATCAGATATTTTTTTACAATTTTTTCAAAGCAGTACTAAACGTCTTAACTTCGTTACACTGGACGAACATAGAGGCCTCCATGTTCGAAGAATCGTGACGTCAGTGGACACTAGTTCTTCTGCCTCTGGAGGTAAAAACGCGTCAATTTGCAGAGGTGCAGTATTCGAGACCGTAGCTTACAAACATGAACGAGGATGACAGTGCGACGTGTCGGGATTACCTGGTACATTGTGACAGCCAAATGCAGAGCAGCCCGGCATCGTAGAATATCTGCTAGAATCAGGCTGTATTCTACATCAAAGCTATTCGATAACATTGCCTCTGTTAGTCAGGGAACGGATGAGTGCATGAAAACGACCATATTCGGCCATGTTATCTCGACACAGAGAATGTCCGATGACGTAGGAGATTATCGGCACAACTGAATTTTACGCTTTCCCATTGGATAAAAATCCTGCCCAAAACAAACATGGCGGCGCCCCCAAGAAATTCCAAATCACGGTAATTTCTATGTTTGCGTCTGTCTCATTCATTGGAAAAAAATGAGAAAAAATATTTGTCACGATTTTTTAAATCTATCGGGATTGTTGTATAATTCCCGCGGTGTTTTACCGCAGAGTTTACGTTCCCTTTAACATTGATACGTGTAAGTTAAAATCATAAAACGAAAAACGGACAACTCGAGGCAATTTTCAATATTTGATTTTCATTTTTTGCGCAAAGTAAAACGAAAATTGGAAATTGACTGTGAAATTTCAATTTTTGATTTTGATAAACCGAAAACAAAACACGAAAATTTTAAATTGACTATCAAATTTCAATTTTTGATTTTGAGAAACCAGAACGAAAAACGAAAATTGAAAATTGACGGTCAAATTTCAATTTTTGATTCTGAGATTACAAAAACAAAAAACGAAAATTGGAAAGAGAATAACCGACGATGGCAAGAAAGTCGTCGTAACCCACTGGGATTATCCCGTCATGCCCTAGGCTTAAATGTATAATTTGCCCCAAGAATGCAAAAGGATTGCTGATTATCTGGCGCTAATGGTTAATTATATAATGGAGTAGGGAACCTGTTTCGGGAACAATTTAAGACTATATCTTACATGGATGCAGAGGCAGAGTTAGAAGGGCAAGGTATAAGGGCGATGAGAAACACAAAAATTTCCTACAAACTGTATCCACAATACCCGTCGTTCTGGAGGAAGAATGTAGTGGGCTAGGGAACCAGGCTCGGGAACCAGGATACCTTACCTTGATGGAGAAGAAGAGTGAGAAGGGGAAGGTAACCGCGAGCAGGAGAAGAGAACATCCCCATAAAATGTATCCGCAACATCCGATATTTCCATCGTCACTTCCGCCTTCCGTATCGTCTGCAGAAAGAAAAAAACACGTTGCGTTAACAATGGCTTATTATCCTCTCACAGTATAACTAATGTACAAATATACGATACCGGTACTCTCAATATTCATTTTATTTCAGTCACAGCAGGATTTTGTTAACGTTCAACATTCCTGAAACCAGTGAACGTCTTATATATATTTGTTAGTCTCTCAGGCAACGTTTGAAACCCCCCCCCCCCCCGACATAGGTGTTCCAAGTGATCTGTTCTGGAGAATGAATTTTTCCCCTGTTTTGGCATCATTAGGCTATATGCAAGATGGCAGCATACTACTACGTCTGAGAAACCGTAATACATCCCTGGATAGATTCAAAGGACGCCTGCGCGTAGACGGTACAACAAGAGTTGTCGCTCATGCTTCACGAGATCAACAGGTCACCTGCAGCTCCAGTACAGAAAGTGATAATTTTTCGGCTGTATATCGATTTATACAAGCCATCTGAGCCAGTCAAGAAGAATAAAAGAGTGATAGAGACCTAAAGAATTATTCTGAAACGTTCAAAGAGCCAAGGCATAAGGGAAACTGATTTATTTTTGCGGGTTTTTTTTTGCTGTCATCTATACTTACAACATTACGGTGAGCTAAAGTTACTCGCGGTGTGCGTTGCACGATGGGAAGGAAACATGGCCGAAAGAGAGCTTTCCGGTGTCTACCGCTGTCTCCATGATCCAGTCGTCAATATTCCACATGAATATTCATAAATATGAACGTATACCTTCTTGGCTCAATCCAACCTTCAGCACCATTTCTATGTTCTGTTTACGACTCTTTAGCTTGTGTTTATTTTCATTTTTATTGCTTACTTGCCTGCATGCTTGCTTCGAGATTGGTGCTAATATCGTCTTTAGAACTAGGTATTTCTGTTATAAATGCGGAAATTCGTCACTCGGATCTATTGAAATATCATATTTATAAAAAGATTTGCTTGTAATTAGACCACCTGGATTAACCGGAATCACAGCTACACTATTATTCCCGCATAACCCCATGTACTCTCTGTAAGTTCCATGTGTCTACAGAAGAATGCAAAGCACTTTCGCTGGACTCATAGTATGAAGGCTGCAATAGGTGTCATAGAGCAGTCATGTTAGGGTAATGCACACGGGGTGATTTGTTTGGCCCTCATTTATCCAGACTAACAAGGGCCAAACAATAACATCCCTGTGGATTACCCCCAAAATGGTCGCCTTATGACGCTTATTGCAACCTTCCTATAATAATATATAAACTTCATTTAAACTTAATGGCATCAATAGGCCAATTGCCTGTTTTCATGATATCGGACTGCTGGCATTTACACTTGGTGCTAGAGGCTAGGTTTTCCCAGAACATATTGCTTCTCAACTAAAATTGTGTACTTTAAATATACTCGAACACTCGAAATATAATAGAAGGTCTTAATTGTTTAAATGAGGAGAAATAACTACAAACTGGGATTGAATAATCCAAGTCACTTAACCCTACTTGGCCTGGGGGCACTCCCCCCCCCCCCCTCCCGCCGTTGTTTTGTTTTGCTCCTATTTCCGGAACGACAAAACATTGAGAGCTGAGACTCCGTGGTTTTGTAGCTCATCATATTGGAGTCTTTCTGAGCCTATTTGCATGACAACCCGAGCAGGGGATCATAGGTAAATTCCAAATGGCGTCCGTTGGGTACCAGAAAAGTGATGTTTCCATCAGATTTTTTCAAATTTTTGCTTTTCTACATGGATAATTGGGCAAAATCTATTTTATTTCACATAGAACTATTATTTACTAATCTGCAGTTGCAATCATGCAGTTTTTACAAAGAAAACACATAAATAAAAAAATCGAAAAATCTTACCGAAAAATCGACCAAAAAATGAATGTCACTGTGACGTCATCAAAGCGGTCATCTTGGATTTTTTTTACATTTACTAGTAGAGCTTGACGCAAGGGTATGGTGTATCAAGGGATAAAGAAAACAGTTAGTGGGGCCGAAATGCCTCCCCCCCCCCCGGGCCTGGATAGGTCCCAAAAAACTCAGGACAGATAGGGGGTAATTCATAAGTTAACCTTAGCACCTGAACAAACCCATGCTTGATTAGACTGGGGAGTCATTGAATGGTTTCAAGATGAAATCATCGAAATCAAAATGAAGATGCTGGGAATAACAGTAACATCTGTAATTTAGATGTAATTTCTTACATGATATTTAGACACAGGAGTGTGAGGTATCAAGCTAATATGTATGAAGTGTGTGGATCTATGCATATCGCCATGAAACCCAATTGTCTTCGATAGATCCGTGGCGGTGTTAACAGAATACAAACTCAACAGCTCGGAAAATATTCCGTCGAGGGTATATAAATAATTCAGAGATAGTAGTCTACGCATGCAAAGGTTGGTAATGCACGCTTTGAGAACTCGACCACCTCAGCCATTGTCTCAGTCTAGCCGCCAACAGCGAGGCTTCTGAAGAGGTACTATACCCCAAAATAATAATGGAAAAATGTTCATCCAAATAGGTATCTTAAAGCCTTCTGTATGAGGACAGTAAAATCAGTTAATGGCTGTCCTTGATGATATGATTATCTTTGGACAGTTTTGCCACCCAGTTACATACCAAAAAGAAATGGAGGATCACCCGGGGACACATCACCCACCCTGACCGTAGGTATTAGTGGTGAGTAAGCCTATGTGATCTACATAAGGATAAAATATCCCCACGCTTCATCTGTCATTCTTCACGCGAAAATCTCGGAATGAATAAAATATCGTGTCGAACTTGGTACAAAGGAAAGGTCAACACGAACGCCAAATGGAATACCGTATATATAGATCAATAATTAAGTTGTACATCAGCGACCAGCATTAAGACTTAGATCACAATGCATTAACAAATAACTGCACACAGATTAGTTAAACATAGTCCACATTTGCAAAGGCAATTTCAAAGCATTGATGAGAGTTTGGATGAATTACTTTACGATCACCCAGATGAATGATGAGGATACATTTATCTGTTAGATTCCCTCATTAAACAGTTATTATACTAGGTTAGACGATGTGAGTCAGTCGATCGATCACCGAATACAGCACTATGTCACATTATTTATTGCTAAGTACTGACGCTTCGTCGTATACTTCCAGTGTCATCAGAGCTAACGTACAAAACAACAAGAGTCGGATCATTCATACCAATAATACATGCCGTAAAAACGTTTGCATTGAGATCCGCCCTTGTTCCTTGTTAAGACTGCCCGCATTATTGGGCAGTAGATGTGGACGTTACTATTTCTTAAGATTTCGCAAAGGATGTATCGCGAATTTAAGTAGAGCATTTACTATCCTTAGTCCTACAGTTTTAATTTAGTTTCTCCAACTTCTAAATGCCACCAGGGGATTTAATGAGTAATAACGCAAGTAAAGGTGAAGCCTGTCAAATGAGGATCAATCAAGTAGTGAACAACCCAGAAATTAATTCCGGCTGTCTATATCAAATTATGAAGAAGTCATTCTCGAATTGCAGGCTTTCAGAAGCAAAATTCCTAATTCCTAAGGAAGAAAAAAAATACGATGTTTACATAGAACGTTTTCAATATATGAGGTTGGAAGGCTCACATGCAGTAATCCGTGGCTAGAAATCAATTACTGAAGCATTGACCTTCTGAGAGTAGCTGACAGCAGAGGCTTTTTGAGAATTCTCTGGCTCTGACCTCATTTCATTTCGTGTTATTTTTTTTTTGCTGTTTAATGCATTTGCTTCCGCATTATTCCATTTGGGAAAGTTCGTCCTATAGTCCATTATGCAAAGAAAATGCAGATTTTACAGTGAAACAATCTGCCATACCCGTCTTTCAAACCATCAATCTCTGGGGGATGATTATTTGCTAATTGCTCTCATTCATTAAATGGCAATATTGTTTTAAGTGCCATCTCTATTACCACTATACCCAACATACAATGGCTGCGGAACAAGATGCCGGCGTACTGACAAGAAATCACATAACTCATCATGCCAGTATTCTGACTAAATCATATCTAAATGTATGCCAAGTATCAAAAATGATCCCTATGATGACTTGTGTCTCGTCTATGCTTTTTGTTGGTTAGTTTTCATACAGACACCTTGGATGTCCTCATTACACGACCCCCAGCATCGGTTAGAGCAGGATTACACACAAATATTCAAGAGCAATGAAGTAATAACCCATTCAAACCACCTGATGGAAAGTGGATAATAATGTGACAGTTAGATTAAATAAACGGTCCAAACGGCAAAAATATTAGTAGAATGCAATTTCTTATTCAAAGCACAAGATTTTCTAGGCCCGACGCCGGTTAAGCGGTTCGTTATTCACCTTGTATCTGCAATCAAATATAACAACAATCACAGTGATTCGTTCAGACGGTAAGACCCAGTGATTAAACTACAAGCGTATAGTCCGTCATTTATTATTCAGCTGTCGTCCACTAAAGAATTTCCGCGTCCATAATTCAAAGGTTGAATTGATATAACATCATAGCACCAACTTCAAAGAATAAATCATAGTATTCATAAAATAGTCTAGTTTCCTGTAAGACAGAAGCGGTCAACAGTTTTCAATAATGCCGGTGTAATGGATAAGAATGCCCTGGTATTCAGTGCCCTTTTCTTATCCTTTTCTATTGAAACCAACGACGGGCCCTTGTCCCCAATGTGGAGAAAAGTGCCCCAGCTGGGTTAGAAGATATGGGAAGGACACTCTTAGCCACAGGACATTCATAGCCTTCACACCGGCAAGACATCATATTGTTCAAAAATATCCAATTCGTATCACTGATCAGTAATCTTAATCCATATGGATTTCGTTAAATTCTTTATCTAGAGTAGGATTCATCTATTTATTTGTTTTATTTTTATCTCAGTGACGACTTGTTTTTGACTGTTCAGATGAACATCATGAGGGTCGTGAAATACATGGGTTCATACGACCCTAGCCACTGGCTAAGCCGAATTAGACACAAGTTACCAAGCGTAACGCCATAAATCGTGCACGCTACATTCATATTTTGTTATCAGCATGCGATATTTATAGAAATTTGAGAAACTTTGAATGAAGGCACTAGGAGGTATAGCCCTGTTTTGTAAGTTTTTGCAATTTCTGTTCTAAAACTTCACCAAAAAAATCTTGCCATATACAGATTACAACTCAAAGCAACATAAAAGACAAGAAGTCACACTTTTCCACAGGTCAATTTTCCAACTGCAACATATCTCATTGCGTCCAAAGAATTAAACTTGGTTCCTCTGGTGATTTGTATCTCAGTCACGCGTTTGTTGTAGGTGTGTGCATGTTACGGTGGCTTGTTCGGGCCATGCATTGATCTTTCCAATTTTCTGCCTTTGTCTAATTTTCAAGATTTCACGTTCGCATTTTCTCTCTTTTCTTGTCATCCTCTTAGATTCATTTTCGACTTTTCAAAATTTATCTCTGATTTGTTTATGTGAAAACACTATAAATTAGCAAAAACATCCAAAAGGTATTTCAACCGCGGTGGAAACTATTTCAACCGCGGTGGAAACTATTTCAATCGCGGTGGAAACGAAAACACTGGAAATTCATTTTCAAGGGACAAGAACAATTCAAACGACCACACGAAAACACTGGAAATTAGCGAAAACCTCGAAAATTGCGTGAAACATCAGAAATAGCAAAAATCACAGAAAATTCCGGGTAATTTCTACCGCGGTGAAAATATTTTCTACCGCGGTGGTAATAATTTCCACCGCGGTTGAAATACTTTCCACCGCGGTTGAAATAGTTTTCACCGCGGTTGAAATAGTTTCCACCGCGGTTGAAATACTTTCCACCGCGGTTGAAATACTTTTCACCGCGGTTGAAATAGTTTCCACCACGGTTGAAATAGTTTCCACCGCGGTTGAAATAGTTTCCACCGCGGTTGAAATACTTTTTGGATGTTTTTGCTAATTTTTAGTGTTTTCACATGGTTGTTCGATTTTTGCAGTCGCTTGAAAATGGATAGAAGAAATTGTTAAAACCAGAAAACAACTTTATATATCGGAAATGGATCGATGTTAATGGCAAGAAATTACAGAAAACGCGAAAGTGAAATCTTGAAAACTAGTAAAAGGCAGAAAATTGCAAAAATCAATGCATGGCCCTAACAAGCCACCGTAGTATGTGGTCACTTTGAATTGAGAGACCACACGGCCCCCTGCACCAGTTTGTGCGATATTCGATCAAATGCCCTTGAGCTTCGATGTAATAACCCTATCAAGTCATCTGTTGAATATGTGACCACCAAAAGCAGAATGCAAGTTTTTATTCAGAGCACAAGTCTGTGAATTGGAGAGACATGTAAGACGCTGTCGACGCCCGACGCCTACTAAGCGCTTCATTCACAACCTTGCAAGTACAATCACAAATAACTACACTTACAATGAATTTGTACAGAGAGTAAGCCTCGGGTACAAAGTCCACCATCAGATTTTTCACCATATACAGATAACAACTAACAACAACAACTATCTAGATAACCATAGCTACGTATACGTGATGAATTATTTCCGCCAGCAGCGTACACGCGGTCGTTTATTTGCTCAGTAGGACACATGCAAACTTCGATTCCGCTAGAGTAGTTCAATTTGAGTACCCCATCATCCATAATATGCTATGGGAATCCACAGTATTCCTTTTAACGGAGCAACATCTGCTAGTTTACTGTATATTCTTCGGATTAAGTCTTGAGGATACTGAGCCCACCTGCAGATACTTTTACACAACCTGTAGCAGTTGTCTTTATACAGCTAAAAGTATGCCTTATAAATATGGAAATGTATATATTTGTTGAAAGTGCATTTCCTAAGTATTCCAAATACACAAATGTGTTCACTCTAAATCTGTAGGTTGTGAAGATATTCGAATTAAAAAAAAATAATAATAAAAACAAATGAACCTTCTTTTTCAAATAGTTATTTTTAAAAAAGTATTCAACTTATCCTAACTCACGTCGAGATTTCCTGTAGAAGACAACTCCAACAGGAAATCCGTGTCTCGGTTTGTCAATTTTGGTCGAGTTCTTATTCTACTGACATTTAATTCTACTTCAAAGTTCAAAACTGTGAATTGCCCGATTTTGTAAATAAATATTCCATTAAATGTCAACAGAATAAGAACTAGACCAAAATTGATAAAACTGAGACAGATTCCCTGTTGGAGTTGTCTTCTACAGGAAATGATGGAGTAAATTACGATAAGTTGAATATAACATTTTAAAAATATATATATATATATATTTTAAATCCATATATTTTCACAACCTACAGGCTCACAGTGAACAAATTTATATATTTGGAATCCTTGAGAAGAAATATATACATTACCATACCTTTGAGGCATACTCTTAGCTGTATAAAGGATGTTTGAAAGTGTGTGCAGGTGAGCTCAGTATCCTCAATTCGACGAAGAAGCGCTGTAATATTTATACCTTCAATGCCACATACTATCTCATCCACGAGCTTGAACAAAATACAAACAATGAATAACTTGTGTAACATTCTGAAGGTCTTGTGGAACGGTAGTTTTGAACAGGTAAGTCTTCACATATCATGACTTGTAAACTGACGGAAGTCAAATTTCATCTCATTGGCTGAGGCATGCAGCGCACGTTTATTCATGAAGGTTACAGAAAGTAGCAAACCTGAAAAGGGACATGGTCGATTCCAAAGATTAGTCTTAAGTTTGTAGGTGATCGAAAGGGTTACCAAATGATGATCAAAAGTGGTACCAAATCGAGTAGTTCCTGAGTCTTCGGACATCGTATCAGAAAAGATCGAGTTCATTTGATGGCCAACTACGAAACATTATCCTTGAAAATAAAGATAGATTCTTTGCAGCATGAAACGTTCAAACCAGTGTACAGGTCATTATGAGATATTGGCTAAGCTAAGGACTATTTTTACATACAGCTCTCTAAACTGGCCCCCAGGGATGCAACATGAAAACGTATAGAATAATCATAATAGATAAGATGAGGTATTTAGTGATATCAGCTTCCACTAAGGATCTTCCAACATGATTGAAACCAAACCTCGTTATTTTCTACAGAACGGTGAAATTAGTTCCGTCATCTTTTGTTTCAAATTAGTTTATGCAAAATAGAAACTGCTTAGAGTGCATACCTACACAACAAATTTTGAGAACGCGAAAAATAAAAATAACTTAATCACAATTTGATACGTGGGTACAATCAATGATCTTCGAGATATATTTGTTATGGAGCGGAGTTTATCATGGAACGACTCAATATAGCAAAACACAGACGGCTCTCTTTCAACCCAAAGGAGTCAATATTATTAGAATGACATAGCACACTCGTGATGTTTGTACTCACGGGTGACGAGTGCCTAGCTGTACTTGGTTACTGGAATCAATGATTTCCTTGGGTTGTAAGAGCACTCACTGTCTGCGCTACCTTTTCTTGTGTGTTGATCGAAACATAACTCTAGGAAGATATTGAAACCAATAGAGTACGAGTGATAAACAGTTCCAAGAATGAAGGAGATAATAACGTTCCTGTGTATGTTTGGTTATGATCTCTAGGGAAATATACGTTAGGTGCAGCTTTAAAAGCTTTCAAATACTGGGCTTACCTGACCAGTATTTAAATTACACCTGTAAATCCGATCAATAAGCAATTCCCCCTTTAATCGAGGTCTACCTCTGGCAAAGTGGTGTTCTACTAATTTTCTGATGATTTTGTTTTGCTATTCGCGCATTGTCTTTAACTGAAGTACCCAAACATAACACAGCAAAACAAACTGGGCTTGAGGTCCTTCGCTCTTCTTTTGGTTTATTGTCCCTTATTAGTCTACCCCAACAATAGGCTATTCACTTTACCTTTGGGTATAATATAGGTATCTTGCAAAAGTATGCAGTTGCCTGTTGATTTGACGTGCAGCAAATGTCAAGATGTTTCAGATATAATGTGTAATTAAACGTAACATAACAACGTTGGTGGAAAAAGATGCCGGCGTACTGACAAGTCATATGACCCCACAGGCAAATATACTGACTGCATATTTCTCATAATATCACAATAACCAAATGTGATCCCGGTGATGATTTGCATCCCTGCCATGCTTTTATTGTAGAAGTTCATGTTGACTTCATGAATGACATGATCACACGGCCCCTAGCACCGGCTTGAACGGTATTAGATATAAAATAATATAAGAGCGATGCTGTCATAGTCATATCAAGTCATCTGATGGAAAACGACTCCTACAAAATGCCCATCTAATGGAGTAGTTGGGGTCAATTAATTGCCTCTATGACTGCTATGCTCGGCTCACAAGTTAATGTAACAACAATATGGATGAGTTCTTATCTTCCTCGTCACAGCCATTAGATCCCAAATATAATATTGATCGATGTTCATTAGAAATGCATTTCTGGGGTATTTCCACTGATCATATTATTAATGTCCCGAGGAGTGTGTTGTTATTTCAGTAATATCAACACTATAACATAATTATCACAGATAACATATCATATTAAACAAGCTCGTTTCATTTTGAATCGCGTTGATGTTTTTCATAGTTAATTCGATCCATTTTTGGGGGTCTTTTAACTAAGACACAAGTAAAACTAACTAAATTATTGAATCTTAACTTTGAAGTTGAGCTAGTGGCTGCCTGCTTCCGGGGAATCCCGCTATCCACAAACTGGCAGCGGTATGAAACAGCTAACCACTTCTCTCTAGCGAGGACATAAACCGTGAAATTGAAGATTCCAATGATGCCGAAAAAATCATTGTATCATTGATTTCTCACTCTGCAACCTTGATACGTCCCTGTGTTGACTTCTTCCACAGAATAATTATGTCAGTTGTACATTTTCATGGACAGCTACAAATGATTCCTTGTTGCAATTCTAGCTGGCGTATACCTGTTATGCACCTAAGTCTACTGATCGGTTGAATGATTAACGCACTTAACCCCACGGACAATATTAAGTGTTCCTCAATTTTGCTCTGTCGAAATTAGGACTTAAAAAAATCCACCACTATCAATTTCCCAGACAGACTAATATAAAGGTCCGAAAATAGCTTAATGAGAAGTCAGAGAATAGACACACGGAAATTACAGTCAAGCTTTTTTCTTCGGATGATGGAGTACAAAGGCTCTGTATAAAGTTCAACTACATGTATCTCCAACCTTCACAAATTTAACATTCTCCCGGAGCAGTTCACCCCATAACAGATATGGACCGAATCGACAAGCAATAATGGACACATTTCATGAGATATTATTTACACATGAAACAAGAACGAACCATACTTCCCTGCCTCATGTCTTTGACCTCGCATGAATTGATAGAAATGTTTATTCCTAAATTAACTGGGTTGTTGTCAAATACACCTAACCATGAAAGTATTTTTGTTGAAAGTGTTTGTTGTAGTGAAAGAGTGTTTACTGTTTGGTCAATTACGTTAATTAGGGGAATGCTTGCTAACAGTTTTGCACATAATTGAAATCGTCTGAATTTTAGACGTAACTATAGTTACGTGAACGAAACCCCTACACATGAAGCATCCAGCATACTGATACACGTTGTCTGTTAATTGTTAGAAGGTGGCGAATACAGTCAACGGATCTCGAGTTTGACAAAACGGTTCCTTTTCTATAGAACACACAGCACAGATGGAATTTGATGATCAACTATTAAACATTGCCCTCTGGTATCGATGTTGGCTAATTAGAACAATCAGAACGGAGTATCAAGTCATTCAGTGGCATCAGGTAAATCAAGGAAAGCTTTCAAATCCAGCTCTAGAAATGGGTTTCATCTGGTGAATTTGATTTCGAATAATTCCTCTAGTAGGGTATACTGTAGTAAAGACAATTTACTCATATCTACATGGACCAAAACCCTCGACCCATAAACGTAGTTAACCCTACCTGGCCTGAAGGGCGGGGCCAAAATGCCACAGCCCCCCCCCCCCCAACCGTACCAAACTTTCGGCGCTATCTCCGGAACGACAAGAAATGAAGAGCTGAAACTCCGTGTGTTTATAGTTTATCATATTGGGGTCATTTTGAGCCTGTTTGCATGACCCCAGAGTAGAGGATCATGAGTAAATTCAAGATGGCGACCACGTGGGGTACCAGAAAAGTGGGCATTTTTTTCCGTCATATTTCTTCAAAATTTCTGCTTTTCCGCGATGAAAAATGAACAAAAGCTATTTTATTTCACATCACATTATTATTTACTAATTTATCATGTAGTTTTTGCGGAGAAATTGCATAAATAAAAAATTCGGAAGAACTGACCGAAAAATCGACCAGAAATGCTGTTTTTGAAAAGACGTCACTCTGACGTCACCAAAGCGCAGTGCTCCAGATAAGGGGCGTATTGGCGTAATTTACGCCTACAAAAAGTTCAAAAACGCATGCATACTGAAATCTAGGCGTAACAAATACGCCCGATAAATAGCTGATACGCCTTATCGCCAAAATCAATGCGTAAAATTTCTCTAATAAACGATGCCGTCAATCCGTTGACTCGGTCTCCTGATCTCAGCAAGGCATATCAAGGGAGACAAATCTGTCTCCGGGGGTGTTTTATGTTGTTGTCATATAGTTCATCAGCAATACCCTTGCACGGAGACTGGAGAGCTTGCCGGAAACAGTACCGTTGCTACAGTGAGCAGCCATTTTTTCACTGCAGCAATCACATCATGTGTGATTCGGTTAAAGATGTCCAGGACACAAAAAATAACCATTATTACTGCTTTTTACCCCTCAACCCATAGGGCTGCTGGGTCTTGTGATCGGCATGTACGTCCCTTTGTCCGTGCGTCAACAACTTGTCCGGACCAGAAGTTTTTCAGAACCGTTAATACTCCTGGTATGACAAGCGATACTCCTTCGAACAAATTTGGAGGAGTATAGTACTCCTCATAAAAAAAAATTATCTGGAGCACTGAAAGCGGCTATCTTGATATTTTTTTACATTTTCTTGTAGAGCTTGACCCAAGGATATGGTGTGGTAAATTTCAGCCCCCTAGCTCAAGGGGTAAGAAAAATAATTGAGGAGGGGGGGGGGGGGGCATTCGGCCTCCCCGAGGCCAGGATACGTCCCAAAAAGTCCAGGCCAGATAGGGTTAATGAGTAAAAACAACAGTGAAGTCGACACTCCTCAAGATGGACATCATAGAACCATTATCACTTAACATGAAGAGGGAACCTGCATACTAGAAACTTAACCGGGTCGTGCATGACAATGAATTAACCGCCTTAGATAATTATTCTATCACATTGATATCGAGGAAACGGTCGGTGTCAACTGAACCCGCCTTCCTAAATATTTCACTGGATAACCAATACCTAAACTGCTTTACTCGATGACTCCATTACTTAATCCTGCCATTATTTATTCGCTAATTTCAGGAGTGTCTGACAATTCGACATATAGTCATCCTTAATATCCATCATCGGGAATATAACATAGGAATCGATAGTATTCCTTTTTACGGAGCACCATCCGATAGCTTGCCGTATATTCTTCGGCTTGCCGTATATTAATTCGGAGAAGTAGAGATTTTAGAAGCACTGTATTTTATAAATCTTGAGCGCCATATTGGAATATCTAATCAAAGAGCTTAAACAAAATACAAATTATGAATACTTGTGTAACATTTTAGATGTCTTGAACGAACAGGTAGGACTTCTCATGTCATGACTTATAAAATGGCAGAAGACAGATTTCATCTAATTGACTGAGGCATCTAGCTCATGTTTGATCTTGAAGGTTACCGAGAGAAGTACCAGGAGTAACTTGAAAACTTGAAAAAGATATGGTCGATTCCCAAGATTAGGCTTATTTGTGTAGATGATAGAAAGGGTTACCAAATGATGGTCGAAAGAGGTACCAAATCGAGTAGTTCATGAGTTTTCGGACATCGTATCAGAAAAGATCGAGAACATTTGATGGCCAACTACGAAACATTACCCTCGAAAATAAAGATAGATTCTTTGCAGCATGGAACGATCAAAGCAGGGTACAGGTCATTTTAGGATATTAGCTAAGCTAAGGACTATTTTCACATACAGCTCTCTAAACTGGCCCCCAGGGATGCAACAAGAAAACGTATAGATTAATCATAATAGACATGATGCGGTATTTAGTGCTATAAGCCTCCGCTTGGGGTCACTCGATATGGTTGAAACCAAACCTCGTCTTTTTCTTCTAGACGGTGAAATTAGTTCCGTCTTCTTATGTTTCAGATTAGTTAAAGTGCGAAATAGAAAGTGTTCAGATGATTACAATTTCGACATCGTAAACTATCCCTTTCTGGACAGTAATATTCCAGTGGGACCTGCATATGGCGTATACATATCTCGCCTAGTAGCATTTGCCAGATCCTGTGTTAAATGTGACGATTTCAATCAACGTCACAAAACCTTGTTGCAGAAACTTATAAAACAGGGCTATTCCTCCATGCGCCTCCACTCAAAGTTTCTCAAATTTGGCGATACATATCGCATGCTGATAGCAAAATACGAACGTAGCGTGCAAGATCTATGGCGTTACGTTTCGTAACTTGTGTCTAATTCCGCTCAACCCGGGGCTTCAAGATGAACCCATGTACTTCAAGATCCTCATGGTGCTCATATGAACAGTCACAATCAAAGCGTGACTGAGATACATCATTCTCTAGATAACGACTTTACAACGATTATTATGGATTAAGAATACTGATCAGCGATACGGGTTATATATTTTTGGAACATCATGATGTCTTGTCGGCATCAGTGAAAACTGTTGACCGCTTCTCTCTTGCAGGAAACTAGCCTCTGTTTATGTATACTATGATTGTCTCTTTGAATTTGGTGCTAATACTGTTATATGGGTATGGAATAGGTCTTTGGATTATGGACGCGGATATTCTTTAATGGACGGCGGCTGAATAATGAATGACGGACTAGACGCTTGTATTTTAGAGTTCATACCAACAGATTCCAGTCCACAAATACTGACAGCTGAACAGCTGATTGAGAATGCAGAAAATAGACATAACTTAAATCACAATTTCCTACCTGGGTACATCCAATGATCTTCCATATATATTTGTTATAGTGCGGCTTAATATAGCAAAACACAGTTGGCTTTCTTTTCACCCAAAGGAGTCAATATACATAGCACACTCGTGATCTTTGCACTCTGCGACGAGTGTCTGTACTTGGCTACTGCAATCAATGATTTCCTTGGGTTCTAAGAGCTCTCTGTGCCAGTGTTATCTGTTATTGGCTGTCAACCGAAACATAACACCAGGAAGATATTGAGATCAATAGGGTACACATTTTCTACAACGGTTAACCGTATTTGGTCCATAATTTTCAAGTCAGAACAGTTTGATGAACGAAGGAGGTTTCTTGACGTTTTTTTGTGAAATGATTTTGGACGACAGCCCGCCAACATGTTTTCATAAAAATAACCGTCAAAATATGAGAAACAAAATTTGCACTGTGAATAATTTACCCATGGGGCTTATATTACATAATATATTCTAATATGAGCACTATGGTTCAGCAGATAACCTGTCCTGTCAACACCTGAACTACTTAATATATGAATACGCCTGATCAACTTCTCTAGTTTCAAAACTGAGTCGACGCATCCTGCTTTGCACGATTACGAAGCCTAGAATATAAGTTAGTCAATAATTTTCACAGTTGGATAAAGTTTTCTGTGTAGTTTTGATTTTGAAATAAACGTTAGGTGCAGCTTTGAAAAGTTGACGTAACACGAGTTAAGAGCTTACCTGACCAGTATTTACAATTAATCTGTGAAATCAATCATTAAGCAACCCTCCTTAATGCAGATCTACCTCTGGCACACTGGTTTTCTTCTAAGGTATTGATGGAATTGTTTGCTATTCGCTGAAAGTTCTTTCACTGAAATACTCCAACATGGCAAAACAATCTGGGCTTGAGGTTCCTCATTCTTCGCCCTTTATTGGCCTTATTGCTCTACCCCCAACAATAGGCTATTCTGACTTTGGGCATAATACATGTATATTGCAAAATTATGCATTTGCCTGTTGATTGCTATCCGAGATAGATGAGTTTCCTTGCCCCTAGTGAAGCGAATTTATTTGCAGCAAATAATAATTTGCAGAGAGAAATTTGTAATTCCTTCTACACAATGGCTCACTAATGAGATCTCTTTGTCAATTAGTTACCTCTGTGACTGTTATGCTGGTTCTACACACTAATATAACAGAAATATGGATGAGGTCTTATCTTCCTCAGTAGCCTCTGTGACTGTTATGCTGGTTCTACACACTAATATAACAGAAATATGGATGAGGTCTTATCTTCCTCAGTAGCCTCTGTGACTGTTATGCTGGTCCTACACACTAATATAACAGAAATATGGATGAGGTCTTATCTTCCTCAGTAGCCTCTGTGACTGTTATGCTGGTTCTACACACTAATATAACAGAAATATGGATGAGGTCTTAATTTCCTGAGTAGCCTCTGTGACAGAAATATGGATGAGGTCTTAATTTCCTGAGTAGCCTCTGTGACTGTTATGCTGGTTGTACACACTAACATAACAGAAATATGAATGAGGTCTTATCTTCCTCAGTACGGGCATTAGATCACAATATTGCTGAATGGTCATTAGAAATCCATTTCTGGGTTATTTTTATTGATCATATCATTAACGTCACGAGGAGTGTGCTGTTATTTCAATAATGTCAACACTATAACATAATTATCACAGATAACATATCACATTAACCAAGCTCGTTTCGCTTCAAATTGCGTTCATGTTTTCCATAGTTAATTGATCCATGTTGGTGTATTCCTTTCGCCCTGGTTTTGAATTTCGAGATCTTGACTGCCGACTTTCTGAGAATTCCGCTATTAATACTCCGGGGATGAGGTGAAGAAGAAATATACTCTCTCTAGGGATAACCACCAGATCGTGAAATTACATATTCCAATGATATAATTCATTGCACCATTGACCTTTCACTCTGCCACATTGATGCGTTCCTGTGTTGACTTATTCAAAGCAATTATTCTAATTATATATTTCCATGAACAGTTAGAATCCATTTTGGTTATTTCAAATGATTCTTTTTTGCCATTATAAAGGTGGGCGTTGTCATCTTACCCGATACCTTATCGATCGCTGGCTTTTTCCTGAAACGTACCTAGCTCAGTCGACTGATCGGCTAAATTATGAGAAAAAAAAACCTAACTTCACGTTAAGAAGCGGTCCTCAATTTAGCTCTGTCAGTAACGAGAATGAGAAATACAAAGGTCCCACAATAACTTAAAGAAGTATGGTAAACTCTAAGGCAATTCTGAGAGTACACGAACATTGCTGTTCTTCTTTAGATGCAAGCCTCGACATAAACTGGCGCTTTATACAAGCCCGAGATAACATAAAACTGCACTGTTTCCAATGCTCTAATGCCCCCAATCTTCACCGCTGTACCGTATACATTTTCCAGGAACAATTCACCCCATACCTGACAAAGGTAGAACCCACATACAATGACGAACACCTTTCATGAAATATATTTACACACGCAACTATGACGAAGCATACATCACTGCTTATTCCCATTCACATGTATTGATATGCATGCTCACTCCAATACAAGTTGGGTTGTCATGGTAACCATTCCGATGTACATATGAATACATGTATACATAAACATGCATAATAAACGTACGTAAAACTCACAAAACCAGGAGAAGTATACCGACACAGACGGACCCCAAGTGCCAGGTATACTAATACTGGCGGACCCCAAGTGCCAGGTATACTAATACTGGCTGACCCCAGGTGTCAGGTACCGGTATACTAATACTGGCTGACCCCAGGTGTCAGGTATACAAATACTGGCGGATCCCAGGTGTCAGGTATACTAATACTGGCGGACGCCAGTTGTCAGGTATACTAATACCGCCGGACCCCAGGTGTCAGTTATACTAATACTGGCAGACCCCAGGTGTCAGGTACACTAATAATGGCGGATCCCAGGTGTAAGGTATACTAATACTGGCGGACGCCAGGTGTCAAGTATATTAATATCGGAGGTACACAGGTGTCAGGTAGTAACTGGATATATAGGCCCTCAAACAACGCAATCAATCACATCGGTTCAATGTATACAATCATATGGACTCTAAGTTTTCCAATAACCTAACCATGAAAGTATTTCTGTGGAAAATGTTGGTTGTAGTGAAACAATGTTGAGCATTCGCTCAGTTGCATTGGCCTTTAATTAGTGGAATGCCTGCTAACAATTTGCCACATAATTGAATTATGTTATATGTAGCGTAACTATCGTTATGTGAAAGAAATAAATTCCCTTTGCCAAGCTGGTACACAAGGGGGCATATGTCATGCTGATAAAAATGGACTGTTGATTGCTAGATAGATGAGAATGCAGTCAACCGATATCGGTTCTGCCAGAGCTGTTCCGTTTCTACAGAAGTCTCAGCAATGCCAAACAACACAGAGCACAGATACGGAATAGAGACAGTACTAATTCAGTCCGGATCATCAGATAAACTAAGGAGGCTTCCACATGCAGCTGTAGAAATGGCCTCCCTTGACGCCGCACGGAATCGTACAAGATTAATGAGAATAGACAAGGTGGGGAGCCACTGTAATATAGGATTTCATCCGAGATCTCTTGAGGTCAGTCGCAGGTGACCAACTATCTCTCTATTAACCAATGTAATCATTCCTGTCCTCTCATGTTTCCAATCAGTTCATGGTTGAGCTGCTTTCACCATGTGGAAAACGATCGGAATTCACTTATGCACAACAAGTTTCCCTTCGAGAACTGATAATCAAGGTTGAAGACAACATATACTGACAGCCGAAACGGCTGATTGAGCATAGAATCAGGAAACCGGGAGATAGCTCAACATCTTGAATTGAAAACGTTTTGCTCCCACAGGCCTTGTAGCGGATATATGTGACAAACCAGAGCTTCACTTGGAAACATTTCTTCAACGTGAGTTTCTTATCAGCAGACTGGGTCTATACATTGCAGGCACTGATAAATATATATATTATTGCTCTTACTCAATGGTAGGTGATATAGGAATCTATTGCAACAAGATGGGAACAAAGTGATTTGTTGATTATCTCAGAACTGACTGATCTCTTTACAGGATTATCAAAGCAGTATTTAGTCTGAAATCTCGAGAGAATTCTTGACAATATTATTTGCATTAAGTTATTTCCTGCTCAATGGGTCGGGTTTCCCACAGCAAATTTTATTTTGCATAACTCCTTTAATAACTATACTGGGGTAAAGTGACAATATACATATATTTCCATGGAGCAAAGAAATTTGTCCCATAAGCTTTTTCATAGTTATTGTGTCAATGCAACAATGGAGTCGACAGTCCTTCAGTTGGACATGAAAAACCGTTAACACGAAACATAATCAGGACAACTTCATACTGCAATCTTAAAAGGAACCTGCGTGACAATGAGTAAACCTTCTTAGCCACTGCAATGAAATAATCGATTACATTGGTATCGAGAAAAAGGTTGCTGTCAACTGAACCCGCCTTCCTAAATATTTCACTGGATAGTCAACACATAAACGGCTCTCCTCAATGGCTCCGCTGCATGACCGCGTCCTTATATATTCGCTAATTTGATATAACTGTCTGAGAATTCGACATCTGCCAATTTTCTCATCCAACGTAGTACGGTATATAAAGAGCTAAGTAAAGCTCACCATTATGTACGGAACAGTATTGACTCCAGCGTAAATATATTCAGACATTTCGGCGCTCGATAAAGATAAGGAATGTTACATTAATCTTTCTGCTTATCTTTTCTGAAACATTGAAAAAACCGACAAGCAGTCAGCATCTCAGATCCACAAATGAAAATTCAACAATGAGACCATACGATTCATATCCACTAGGATGTGCTGGTGCATCATAATTAGTTTATCTCAATGAACTAGGCTACTTCGCTTGTTATACAACATTCAGAAGACAGCCCTTAGCTACAAAGAATTTCAACATAATCCATAATCTTAAGACCTTTGTCGTATTGTACTGTTAGCTTAAGATTATGTCAATTTCAAAACATACAAGCTAGTTTCTTCCAAGACAGAAGTGGTCCACTGGTTTTCATCGTGCTAACAGAACCCTGCTGATGTTCAGCAGTGGTCGCTGTCAAATAATTATCACTGAATATAGTATATTTCTGTCCATAAGTCCTTTATACAATCTTGTGGGAAAAGTATATACCTCCAACTATCAGAAACAAATGGAAGAATGCCTTTACGGCGTCCTTATCAATTTAGCAGCATTCTTCTTGGCGTTTATTTACCATCTTTCAGAAGTGAAGCGATCACCATCTTACAAAGATGATAATACCGAGGTTATGTTCATGAAAATTTGCCTATAATCAACCTATGAGATCAAATTGGACATCTCATTCTATGCTTCCTCGAAATTTTACGCTAAATTAAGTTGAATTTCTATGCGGGCATTGGCTGCCTAGTGAATGGTCGATGTATCCCATATATCAAAACCCTTTACCTTGTCAATGGCGGACGTGTCGCATGTATCAACACCATATATTGTCAATGACAGACAAATATATTGTCAATGGTAAATGTGTCGCATGTAGCAACATATTTTCTTGTTAATTTTGGACGTGTAGCAAATATCAATACTTCCACAACATACCTTGTCTACAGCGTTTAGGGCGGCTGATGGCATTTTTGGTAATTGATGTGTTGACATCTTGCAGGGTGACGGGGCGTACTGCCATTGTGACTGCCGTGTCGGTGTATGTGACAGCCGTGTCTGAGAAGGTCACAGCGGATTCCGTATTTAACCCGTCCTTACTCGACCTGTGGTTGTCTTCTTTGGTATACATCCCGCTGTTTTCTTGGAAATTTGGAAATGCCAGCGATTGTACCTTTATGGCCGACCTCTCTGAAATTTCGCCTGTTTCAAGATGGTCTTCTTTGTTGTGAAGGCCGTAGACGTCTTTCTCGGTTTGTGTGGGAATGCAGTGGGTCAACTCTCCCCAAGATGTCGTGTCCGCGAGATCATCCAGTAGAAGTGATCCAACCTCGTCTGCTTGCGGAGGAGCCGGCAGGGGCTCTTCAGATCCTGCTATATCATGGTCATAGATACTCCTTGTATTATGATCATTACTGTTAATATCATAAACTGGTATTGCAAAGGCCTCTTCGTACTGCTCAACGTCATCTGGTGGCGCTGGAAAATCTTCCTCACTTGGAAAGTCAGTCGAAGCAAATCCACCAGCCCGTGTCTCGGGAATTTCACGTTCCGTGGCCGGTGGAGGAGCTACCGCGAATCCAAAGACACTTGTTATATTATTATCACCGACTCCCCCAGTGGCCCCACTCTCTTCAAAGTACCCATCTTCCTCAGACTGATAGACGTTCTTCTCTTCCTGGTACATATGCTCTGGGGAATCACGCTGTTTCCCAGGGTACTCTGCGAGCGGAACCGCCTCGTCTGTCCCCTGTGACGTCGAGTCCATTGGCGCAAGATCTCTGGACAACGGCTCCTTGTCGTCTGGATATCCCGCCTCCATTATCTCTTCTCCACGAAACAGATATCCAAATTTACTGATTTACTTGAGATATATAATTACACACAGTTGTAGTTTTAGGTCAAACTGTAGCTAAATGACAGCAAATCCGAGTATACCATATTGATCACATTGTGCCACTAGAAATGCGACTCCTGGGATCCCTCAAAGTAATGATGAGCAACCGGAGCTTAGAATTATCCCAATTACGAGAAATCAAAGCTGGAGAGAAGGTTTACTTCCAGGAAAGCTGTAATTCCTTCACTATCACGGGAATAAGATGCGATTGTCGTAAGGATCTCACCGTCCATTCACGAATAGCAGAGGATATATATCTTAGAGATACTCCCCAACCAACATACTGTGTTAGTATTGGATCAGTATAATCCCATCGCTGATGAATATTTCACGTATAATCTGGAAAGGTTTTCTATCATATATACACAAGGGAAATCCACACGTCCGAATCCGACTGAAAACGTCACCAATGTAGATGTTGAATACGTACCATCATGTGCCGTATATACAGTTTTATCGACACCTGCAGAAGAGCACTTTTGTATGCACAGAGGCCATAGTGACATATTCAACTCAATATATAAATCTGTGGTCCTGTGTACATAAAAATAGCAAACGCGCAACTCTGACTAGGTACACAAGGCTGTGATATAAAGAAAAGATGGGGAGACACGTCAGCGGCAAATCCATCAATATTCTTCACATGGTTATTTGAGTGGTACACTTTTCCCAATCTCTGCATTTAGAATATTGCAATTATAGCGTTCGAGGATACTCTAAAAAACCCGCCTGCTACGTGTTAACCATTTATATTTCGTTTCACTCAGACGCGTTTGAAGCACCTCTTTTCTAAGAAGATTTCCGATCGAACATTTTCCAGAAGAGGAAGCAAGCAGACCTTTTCTGTAGAATAGAAATGTTTCCAAGTGTCACTAATTAGAAACTCACCAATATGAAATTGTTCCTTTCATCTCCCCTGTAATATTCAACCCTTCGAATATTCATTCAACTCGATATAGTGATGAGGCGAAAAAGCTGTTGGCCATATAACGTGATCGTAAATTCTCCTGTCGTCTGCTCCAATGCACGAGCGCAACACAACTCCATTCCCAGGAGCCTCAATGTTGTTAACGGCTTCCCACCTTGAAGGACCCCAAAGACATATCTCGGTCTGCCAGAAAATTGGTCCTGATATCTAATTTCAGCAAGAGGCGATGGCTATCTTCATCTTACTTATCAGTGTCTTCGTTTATATACGCCAGAGTCAATAATGAACTTTCCATTGATTTTCCTCTCTATTTAGATCCAGCATCAAGACAAATTTATTCTTGCCGATCGTTTGTTTTTTTTATGTTTCCCTAAAGCTTTGAGTTGTCATTAGAGAATATCGACCAATCTGTTTACGGGGAAGTAATTATATACGTAATTATATGTCTTTTAACTTAAATCCATGGCCTGAGGCACACCAGGAGATATTAATCTTCCTGTAATATTCTCTTTGGTGAATCCTCTCAATTAAGTATTTTCTGGAATCTTATGAAAGATATGTAAACACTGATACCACTCACCATACTCAGTGATACGAAAATGAGGATTTGTATCCGGGGGAGACATTCATATTCGGGATTTGTAACGGTCTTCGTTATATCGACGGTGTTACGTAACACAATTCCATCGAGCCAAGAATAGCGCGTGATTATCCCTATGAGCCTTCGATGATTATGTTATGACGTAAAACGTTGGCGCCGATTCACTCCAGAATCGTGCCAAATAATAATACGAACAGAGCCATATTTAGAACTTAATAATATCAGAATTATTCAATCCAATAAGGTTAACGTTAACAATTAAATATTTGATTTCGTTTAGTTTGTCTATTCAATTTTCAACGTGTCCAAAACATTAAATGAATAAACTGGCAACGTGGTTTGATTAACAGTTCACTGCAACATTATATTTCTCATGTTCATCTGCTCTACTATATATACGTGGTTCAACGAACAAAGTAAAACAGCGCGTATTTAGATTACTATATGTATCTATACTTCTAGTCATTATGAGTATTATGATCATACTGTTATATTTCTGTTCAACTGTTAAATGTTACATGTGGTCATCTTCATTTCATTTTTGTACTCTGCTGCATTGCCGGTGTCTGTACAATAAAATATGAATCTTTAATCTTAAATCGATACGGACTGCCGGTGTGGAGGCTAAGAATGTCCGCTGGCTAAGAGTGTCCGACTCCCGTCTTTTAACCCAGCTAGGACATTTTTCTCCAGCTTGAAGATAAGTGTCCGTCCTTTGTTTCTGTAGGAAAGAATATGAGAAGGGGCACACTTAAGCAGGACATTCTTGACCAGGCCATCACACCGGAATCAGTTGGGGGGTATATTTTTAATATAAATAAATGTATAAACACTTCCGTTCGCGGGTGAAGGACTTTGATGCCATAGGCGAAATTTTGGTCTCGGTGCAAAATTTTGATGGTTAAGATGTGTTGATCGGGACATAAATTATATGCAGCCGGTATTATAAAAGAACATCCGAGTGACAGAAGTTACGTTTATCACACCAGTTTTTGAGTTGCCTCTATACGATATTGACACTATATATATTTCACACCATCAAGCCATGAGCAGGCGATGTAGAATCGGCAATACACTAACGAACATTTACTAAAAACAAGCAGCCAGAGGATGCTAGGTCCCCCGCCGAAATGGCAGCAATATTTTTTAGCATTGTTGGTCTCAGGGGATATACATGAGGGAGGCAACTGCTGCTTCATAGGCGTTGGATGTGGAAGGGTCTTTCTGCCTTCAAGTTTTAAGATCAACTCAGAACGATTGACTGAAAGTTGATTGCTTCTGTGATATAGTTTCCATGCAGTGAAGCACCGAGAAGCATCCCCAAGTGACATCTCAAGGCATTATCTGCAAACCAAATTGACGAGAAGCTGAAGGCATCAACCTGTTGCCCGGAAACCAAATTTTAAATTTGCCACCAGTTGTCGCCACCTGTAGGTGCAAGTGAGCGAAATGCAATCCCAAGCATCATCTCATGGCATGGTAGCCTACATGTATTAGCCTATAGTATCTTCTACAGGGGGCCAATGATCGGCTGATGCAACAACAACAGCATTTTCCCAGTTAGACGGCAGATTTTGAAATCAAAAACGAGGCCGCGCTATGTCATCAGTCAACTGAGACAGTCGCGTGGTTGTGTATGAAGATTGGGGTGGGTCTTATCTAATAGTGATCCAATGAAAATGCTCGTATTAGTTTAAAATGGCGGGGTCGAATGACCAATCACTGAACAGGAGACAGCTGGAACAGTACGTTGACACTGTCTGTTAATACAGGGGCGTCGGAAGCAAATTCAAAGTGGTACGGCCACTATCATTGCACTTTAGGTGAGGATCCAGGGGCCGCCCAGGCCCCAGATGCTCCTGGGGTCTAGATCGCCGAAGAAGCATTCTGAGCGATTTCTGGCGTCAATCAAAATCACTCTGCATTGAAGTGTATTTTAGTTCTTTCCTAACCCTTTTACCATGAAAACGCAATCGATGGTTTTCTGCGATGCTGAATTACAAAAAATTGTGTATAGTATAGTATTTTATCCTAGGCACATCGTGTAGAAGTAACCGAGATGATGCATCGATAATGTATACCAAATTTTACATTGAGCATTTGAACAGTGTCAGAGATAGAGATC
>JAVTVY010008249.1:0-46599 GCA_036873755.1 Hanleya hanleyi | reverse complement strand
GTCACAGAGCTTTCGTTCAATCAGAAGCGAGTATTTTGACCCGGTGCATTATGGGACATATCCAAGATGGCGGTTCCAAATGGCGGATCCAACATGGCGGCTCCAAAATGGCGGCGTATGAGAGCTTCTGGACATGGACCTGATAGAAGTCCAGAATGGTGGAACATTCGTAAACATTCGGGCACTTTTACATCCGGGGACTTTTACATCCGAAGAGACACGGAAGTGCCCGAACATGATATCAGCTAGCGTGCTATAAAAGGGAAGCGGTCTGGCCGTTTCATCAGGCACTCTGTCAACCACCAAGATGTTCACTTGTACTACGTGCTCGAAATCATTCCCTCGTCTGCACGACTTGCGCCGCCATGAGGCTACCAAGCACGAAGGAACCGCCCGGTATAACTGTACGATATGTACACTGTCGTTTCAGCGCCCGGATCATTTACAGCGCCACACACGTGCACGCCATGAGGTACCCAAGCGTCCATGCGAAGAATGTGGTCGGCTTTTCAAACTGACCAGTCAGTTGCTGCGACACCAGCGCACACGACACCCTGTTCCGCAGCCACGTTTGCAGATAGAAGAGCCCGTAGGCATCAATATCGAAACAGGGGGAACTCTCACCCATCGCACGAGGGCCGATGATGATGTCGCCCTAATTCAACAGTCAAATTCCGACGACAAGACCTTTGGCCAGATTTGTACGACGTGGAGGGCAAAGTACACTTCGGGGACGAACCCATAAATGTTCCTAGCGATCTGTTACACGAAGACTATCCAATGAGTGACATCTATCGGCGCCATTGGCCCATGATCCGGCACTGTTTCTACCGTCATCGCCCTATTCAAGATATCTACAATTTCCGACTGACTGACCTCACCCGTCTACGCAACTATGTGGAAGCCATCTTCAATGACCAAGCTACGTCCTTCAAATTAAATCTGGCGTTTGGTTATGTGCTGCAGCATAAGGACACAGACCAAGCCCGATATTTTTACCTGAGCAGTAACATCCGGGTATTTGACCAACCGTTTACCATCATTAACCGGGCGTCGCTAGAGGCGATGCTGGAGAAACTGGACACCGTGGATCCCTTGGAATGGGCCCAACAACAACGCCCTAACACCAAGTGGACAGTGGAGAGTGTGACCAATGTTACGTTTTTCGTTACCAAGCTGACCGACCACTCCCCATCGGCTGAATGCGTCACTCATGGAATTGATGAATTAATACGCCGTACATACTCTATATGTTCACATGTTGATCGTTGACGGTACGGAGGTGACCGAAGAGACACGGAGGTTACCGAAGATGTCACGGCTCGGCTCTCGACTTGGGGATAGTTGAACTGAGTGTGCTAAAAATAGATCACCAGCTAGCGTGCCATAAAAGGGAAGCGGCCTGGCCGTTTCATCAGACACTCTGTCAACCACCAAGATGTTCACTTGCATAACTTGCCAGAAGCCGTTTACTCGTCTAGATAATTTACGACGCCACGAGGCCTCCACCCACAACGATGCTCGGTATACTTGTACAACCTGCGCACGGTCATCCAATCGGGAGGATCATTTACTGTGCCACGAACGCTCATTCCACGAGGGCGCGACGGAACAATGTAACGGTTGTGGTCAACTCTTCAAACGACGCAGTCAGTTGCCGCGACACCAACGGTTGATTCATGCCCCGGTACCATGGCGTGTGCGACAACTTCCTACTGAAGAGGAGCCGCGGAAGGTCAGACCTAGTGAAGATGAGCCCGGGGAGACGAATGCCACTGGTGATGCGATGAAGGAGAGCCCGTCTATACCCACAGTTCAGAGCCTGGATATCCAGCCGGACCCCATCGTTACGGTTTCGAGTCATGCGCCTGACAACATCGAACATTTTCTGGACGAGCCCATAAATGTTCCTAGCGATCTCTTACAGGGCGCCCATCCAGTGAGGGACATCTATCGGCGCCATTGGTCGATGATACGGCACTGTTTCCACCGTCATCGCCCTATTCAAGATATCTACAATTTCCGACTGACCGACCTCGCCCGTCTACGTAGCTACGTGGAAGCCATCTTCAAAGATCAAACTACGGCCTTCAAATTGAATCTGGCGTTTGGTTATGCTGCAGCATAAGGGAGACAGTCCAAGTCCGATTTTTACCTGAGCAGTAAATATCCAGGTATTTGACCAACCGTTTACCATCATTAACCGAGTGTCGCTAGAGACATGCTGGAGAAACCGAACACTGTGGATCCCTTGAATGGGCCCAACAACAACGCCCCAACACCAAGTGGGAGAGTGGACAGCGTGACCAATGTTACGTTCTTCGTGACCAAGCTGACTGACCAACTCCATCGGTGAATGTATCTACCCAGGCACTGATAGATACTAGAATGCACAAGCAACTATCTGGAGGATATGTTGCCTCAACGGTATCCTGGGCTGCCTGATGATGATTACAATAAACGGTTCAAAGCGAACATGGCCGAAGATGGAACTTTCTGAAGCAGACTTGATTGGACAAGAATACATCTAACGGATAGGAACGAATATGACAGATGCAAATGGTGGCCTCTGATTGGACAAGTCTTCTTGAATTGTAACACCAAGTGGATAGTGGAGATAATGACCAATGTTGCGTTCTTCGTGGTTAAACCGACCACCACCTCCATCGGATGAAAGTATTCACCCATGCACTGATAGATACTCAGAATGCGCAAACAACTATCTGAGGATATGTTGCCTCAACGGTATCCCGGCCTGCCCGACGATGATTAGAATAAACGGTTCAGATGGCACTTTCTGAAATGGAGACTTCTGATTGGACAAGAATACATCTAACGGACAGGAACGAATATGAAACATGCAAATGGTGGCCTCTGATTTGATAAGAATCTTCTTGAATTGTAAATATACCCAACGCGGCTCCCCCAGCGTGGGTGTGATGTAACATTGGGGAAAATAAAATATATGAAAAAAACTTCTTGTTGTTGTTGTTCTCTCATGTGTCATCCTTGTTGTTGTTGTTGTTCTCTCTCTGGTCTATATCATGGCGTTATGTTAGAGTGTTAGGGTGTAACGACGGGCGTTGACGGGCACTACCATTTCGAAGAATTAGTGACAATTCCATGGAATATCAGAGCTTCTGAGCTATTTCACCAGGGCGTTAGCCATTTAAGAATGGTGTTGGTGGGCGTTGCTACAAGATGAGAAACTCACACGGGTCCATTTGGACCGCGGATGGTCCATCTCTACACCAAATAACATCCTTCACTGCTAAAAAATGCCCACTTTCGCTACAACTTGTACTAACATCACCAATGACGTCACAGATGTTATAAATATCCGGAAATCAGGGTATATACTCCGAGAGCTACAACATGATACCCCACACGGACGCATTCGCAACGCGGATGGTCCATCTCTACACCAAATACCTTCCTGCGCTGCCCCAAAAGGCTCACTTTCGCTAATACTCCTACTGATGACGTCATCGATGACGTCACAGATGCTTCGGACATGCCTCAATTCGGAATGTACACCCCGAGAGCTACAAAAATGACACCTCACACGACGCATTCGGACTAAGGATGGTGCATCTCTACACCAAACTCACCCTCACGCACCCACAAAATGTCCACTTTCGCTACTACTCGTACCGATGAGGTCATCAATGACGTCACAGATGACGCGGACACCCCTCAAATCGGAATGTACACCCCGAGAACTACAAGATGACACCTTCCAGGACGCATTCGAACCGTGAATAGCCCATCTCGACCCCAAATACCTCATGTACTGCCCGAAAATGTCCACTTTCGCTACTACTCGTACCGATGACGTCACCGATGACGTCACAGATGACGCGAACATCCCTCAAATCGGAATATACACCCCGAGAACTACAAGATGACACCTTCCAGGACGCATCCGGAACCGTAAATAGTCCATCTCGACCCCAAATACCTCTTCATGTACTGCCCGAAAATGTCCACTTTCGCTAATACTCGTACCGATGACGTCACCGATGACGTCACAGATGACGCGAACATCCTCAAATCGGAATGTACACCCCGAGAACTACAAGATGACCCCTTCCAGGACGCATTCGAACCGTGAATAGCCCATCTCGACCCCAAATACCTTCATGTACTGCCCGAAAATGGCCACTTTCGCTACTACTCGTACCGATGACGTCACAGATGACGTCACAGATGACGCGAATATCCTCAAATCGGAATGTACACCTCGAGAACTACAAGATGACACCTTCCAGGACGCATTCGAACCGTGAATAGCCCATCTCGACCCCAAATACCTTCATGTACTGCCCGAAAATGTCCACTTTCGCTACTACTGTACCGATGACGTCACTGATGACGTCACCGATGACGCATGTGCGAACATCCCTCAAATCGGAATGTACACCCCGAGAACTACAAGATGACACCTTCCAGGACGCATTCGAACCGTGAATAGCCCATCTCGACCCAAATACCTTCATGTACTGCCCGAAAATGTCCACTTTCGCTACTACTCGTACCGATGACGTCACCGATGACGTCACAGATGACGCGAACATCCCCCAAATAGGAATGTACACCCCGAGAACTACAAGATGACACCTTCCAGGACGCATTCGACCCGTGAATAGCCCATCTCGATCCCAAATACCTTCATGTACTGCCCGAAAATGGCCACTTTACTTACTACAACCAACTGCGCCTGCGCAGATTGACGCGACTTGCATTCAAAAACACGCCATTCTGACTCTACCCCACACAAGCTTCACTTTGACACCCTCCACGACCCATTCGGACCCATAGCGGTCCATCTCTACCCCAAACACCTTCATGTACTGCCCCAAAATGGCCACTTTACTTAATACAACCAACTGCGCATGCGCAGATTGACGCGACTTGCATTCAAAAACACACCATTCTGACTCTACCCCACACAAGCTTCACTTTGACACCTCACACGACCCATTCGAACCGTGATTAGCCCATCTCTAACCCAAACACACCCCTACATAGCACCCAAAATGCCTGTTTTCTATACTACGGCCAGACTGCGCATGCGCAGACTATTGAAGACGGACGAACCATTAGCCCAGTCGGATGCTGCTGCACGAGAGCTTCAAAATAAGACCTCACTCGACCCCATTGGACCACCAGGGACTCACCTAGACTCCAACATGTCCACCCCGTATGGCCCTATACACCCATAGCCATGCAGTATAGGCCTATGGGCCTACCCAGGCCTTTGTGACTTTTTTCAAAAATTTCACCGATTCGCTCCGCAACACTTCCTATCGTGTTCTAAATGACGAGACGAGTAAAACGAGACCCCACAACCCTACCGCAAATGTATAGAAGTGGGTTTCCCAGTAGGATAAACATTGAACCTATACCCCAGTATGGGACTATATGGGGCTCGGTGACTTTTTTCAAAAATTTCACCGATTCGCACGGGGACACTTCCTATCATGTTCTAAATGACGAGACGAGTAAAACGAGACCCCACAACCCTACCGCAAATGTATAGAAGTACGTTTCCCAGGGGGACAAACATCGGTCCTATACCCTCAGTATGGGACTATATGAGGCTATATCGTACTTTTTCAAAAATTTCACCGATTCGCACGGGGACACTTCCTATCATGTTCTAAATGACGAGACGAGTAAAACGCGACCCCACAACCCTACCGCAAATGTATAGAAGTACGTTTCCCAGGATGGTCCTATACCTCCCATACCCCATATAGGCATTTTCCCGTAATTTAGGATAAAGTCCGTATTCCGTATTTTCTGCGGAAAAAATTTTTACATACACCACCCTGAACTAGGGGGAGATAACTCTATTGATAGACAAGCTCTGTTAAGCCTGTCGACCTATATACCCCTCATACCCCATATAGGCATTTTCCCAGGTTTTTCGATAAAGTCCGTTTTCCGTTTTTTTTTTTTCAGGAAAACTTACATGCAATCGCACCCCATTGCCTGAATGCCTCTTCACCTAGGGCTTTAATTTTAATACCTCTCACTCGACCCCATTGGACCATTAGTAGCTCCCCCTAGCTCCAACGCGCTATTTTGCATACCCTTGGGCCACCGCGCATGCGCAATGCCGCTACTCAACCCCACACCCAGTCCATTAGATGCCTCTTCATGAATGCTTCACATTGATACCTCACTCGACCCCATTGGACCATTAGGGGCTCCCCTAGCTCCAAAAAGGCTATTTTCATACTCTTCGGCCACCGCGCATGCGCAGAAGGCCGTTATTTCAACCCCACACCCAGTCCATTAGATGCCCCTTCATGAATGCTTCACATTGATACCTCACTCGACCCCATCGGTCCACTAGGGGCTCCCCTAGCTCCAAAAAGGCTATTTTCATACCCTTCGGCCGCCGGGCATGCGCAGAAGGCCGATATGTCAACCCCACACCCAGTCCATTAGATGCCCCTTCATGAATGCTTCACATTGATACCTCACTCGACCCCAGCGGTCCACTAGGGGCTCCCCTAGCTCCAAAAAGGCTATTTTCATACCCTTCGGCCACCGCGCATGCGCAGAAGGCCGATATTTCAACCCCACACCCAGTCCATTAGATGCCCCTTCATGAATGCTTCACTTTGATACCTCACTCGACCCCATCGGTCCACTAGGGGCTCCCCTAGCTCCAAAAAGGCTATTTTCATACCCTTCGGCCACCGCGCATGCGCAGAAGGCCGATATGTCAACCCCATACCCAGTCCATTAGATGCCCCTTCATGAATGCTTCACATTGATACCTCACTCGACCCCATCGGTCCACTAGGGGCTCCCCTAGCTCCAAAAAGGCTATTTTCATACCCTTCGGCCACCGCGCATGCGCAGAAGGCCGATATGTCAACCCCACACCCAGCCCATTAGATGCCCCTTCACATAAGCTTCACTTTGATACCTCACTCGACCCCATCGGACCATTTTTTCTAGGGACTACTTTTTCTCCGCGGAAGCTTTTTCCCGAGACCGAATCACCGCCAAAACCGCGGCCAAACCGCATCACCGCGGATGAATACATCCTGAATACATCCTCTGCAGCAATTGGAACTCTCCTGGATTGGAGGTAGCTTTTGGTCCTTCTGCCGGAACTATATTGCATTTGACCTCCTCCCGGTTCCTCCCTACCGTAATTTGAGGGTTGCCAATTGCGATTTAACATGGACCAACAGATGGCGAATTTTCCCGGTGCCCGAAAAAGTCCACCGAATTTAGCTTTTGTATACTACTTGTCTCCAATCTGGTCATTAACCTTGCATGCCTTTCTAAATACTCCTATATATATATTCACTCTTTTAGTAAAGTTCAGTTCTATTCAAGATCAGGACTGTGTTAAGTTGTTCTTTTCTATTAAGTTATCTCCTGTGTGGAGTAATAGATAGAGTTCCTGTGTGGAACATTCATATAACCCGTTCCTGTGTGGATTGTTGCTATTATTATAGGAGGGGTTATTGTTACGGAGTGTAAACTGTGTGTTTGATAATCTCGTATCGTAACAACTGGGGACCCTTTATCCGGGAGTTTTACTAGGATCATTCACCATCTCCTAGTTTGGCAAATGGACCATTTCAACTGTGTGTTGAATTATTGCAATTGTGTGTTGAACTGTTTTGGACCATTTCAACTGTGTTGGAATTCTGCTTGAACTGGACATTAACTGTGTGTGAATCCAAATACTTGACAGTGAATCTGAATCATTCAACTGTGTGTTGAATTATCCCTTCAACTGTGTGGGAATACATCGGACTGTTTGTGATGTGTGCTGTAATTTTCATACCGTTGGATTACGGAATACCATCAAATCATGGCTGATGATCAAGCAGACACTGATCAAAGAGACTTAGCGATGGCTGACCCAAGACACAAAAGACATGTGGCTGTCGCCATCGGGACCCCTCGGGCCGGGCCCAGAGCAATTGTGGAAATAATGTTTCTGACCCCAACAACTCACATATTTGAGGTGGGCATAATTTTACCTGTATGATATAGATCATAGACAGACAAAACAATATAGCAATAGAGCAGTGATTACCTATAGTAGATGTAGTCGAACGATTACTGTCTATTCACAGCAATCCACACAGGTCCTGAAAAATGCATCCCATGGCACCGACTTTCAATAGGCTTCTGGTACTGGCTGTATTAAACAACTGTATGAAGTTTCATTGTTGTGAGTGAAGGACTTTTTGAGATAATGTGTTTACAAGGATATGGACCAACAGACGTGTATAAAGGGGCAGAACTCCTGAAAAACACATCCGATTACACTGACTTTCAATAGGCTTCTGGTACTGGCTGTATTAAACAACTGTATGAAGTTTCATTGTTGTGAGTGAAGGACTTTTTGAGATAATGTGTTTACAAGGATAAAAACAGACAGACATGTATAAAGGGGTGTAATTCCTGAAAAACACATTCAATGGCACCGACTTTCAATAGGCTTCTGGTACTGGTTGTATTAAACAACTGTATGAAGTTTCATTGTTGTGAGTGAAGGACTTTTTGAGATAATGTGTTTACAAAGATATGGACCAACAGACATGTATAAAGGGGCATAACTCCTGAAAAACACATCCGATTACACCGACTTTGAATAGGCTTCTGATACTAGCTGCATTAAACAACTGTATGAAGTTTCATTGTTGTGAGTGAAGGACTTTTTGAGATAATGTGTTTACAAGGATAAAAACAGCCAGACATGTATATAGGAGCATAACTCCTGAAAAACACATCCAATGGCATCGACTTTCAATAGGCTTCTGGTACCGGCTGTATTAAACAACTGTATGAAGTTTCATTGTTGTAAGTGAAGGACTTTTTGAGATAATGTGTTTACAATGATATGATGGACAGACGGACGGACAGACGGACAGACGACGGAGGCAACGACAATACCGCTCGGGCAGAATCTGCCCGAGGGGTAAAAACTGGAGAAGCGTGAGTATGAACTGAGACGATTAGAAATCTCACAATGTAAAGACATTCGAATGCAAGAACTAGAGAATGAACTTAGACTGAAGAAACACCAACATGAAATCAGACTTTGAGAGCTGGAATTACAGCTTCTTTCAGCCAGAACTACTCAGAGTAATAGTTCACCAGGTACATTTAACTCTGAATCCGGAATGACAGGTAGAGATCCGCACATAAGGATCAAACTGCAGCCGTTCGATGGAACAGAAGATGTTGTCACATATTTAGCTGAATTTTCAGCGATCGCGTTACAAATGGGTTGGAGTGATAACACCAAAATGCTCCAACTACGAGCGTTACTCATGAAAGATGCTCGAGTTATCGCGCAAACTGCCTGTAGCAGTTTTGATGAGATGCGCAAGGCATTGGTGGACAGGTTCGGTCGTCGACCGGCTGACTATTTTCATTCCCTGGATACCATAAAACGACAAGACAAGGAGACGTATAGAGGCTTAATGGCCCGCATTTCGCAGTCCATAGATCGATTTGTTGAAGACAAAGACCCCTTTGAAAGTTTAAGGAAGAGTACTTCCTTAAAGCTCTTCCACTGCAACAAGCGCAGTGGATACGCAGAAATAGGGGTCAAGCTTCAGTTGTCGAGGCCGCAGAAGATTACATTGTACCGACAGAAACTGGTGCGCCTTATAGAAGCAAACTTGGTCGTCATGGCAACAATGGCAGCCACAATAGATCATATCCATCAGGGGAGAGAAGCCCGAGTAATATTCACTGTTACGAGTGCCGTTTGCCTGGCCACAAGGCCAATGTCTACCCATCGCGACGGAATAATCCCAGAAAGTTTAAACAAAACCAAGCCAGTTATCTGGTACGCTCAACAGTTATTCCCGAGTTGATCAACCTTGCAGGTGAAGTGAATGAGAGAAGCGTGTCTTTTGTAAAAGACACGGAAGCAGCAATTACTCTGATCCGAGAAGATCTCGCCAATCCAAACTGTATCTTGGATGGTCAAACAATAACTTTATTGACAGCAATCGGTCAACCATTCAAGGCCAAACTGGCAGTCGTGAAACTTGGGACTCCTTATTATAGCGGTTATGCACAGGTGGGCATTGTGCCAAATTTAGCTGCGGATGCACTACTTGGCTTGGATATCATGAATCGCAAACCTGTACCTGTAAATGCAGTAACCCGTAGCCAGACTGCTCAGATGAACGCACTTGAGCAGCATGACGCAACAGTACAGGAGGGTACATCAGTTAACGTGACCTCACAGGATGCAGCCCTGTCAGACAATGTTATTGAGTTGGAGAATGTGAATGCCGCTAAACTTTCTCAACTGCAGCGGAGTGACGAAACGCTGGCAGATGTGAGAGCTAGAGCCTACCCATCAGCAGAAGCAGCAGAAGTAGAACCGAATGCATACTTCTGGAAACAAGATATACTGCACAGACAATGGCAGTCAATGGACGGTCAAAAATCTGGTGTCCAAGTCGTCGTCCCTAAACAACTCCGATGACAAATTTTGTGTCAAGCCCATGATCGACCGCTTGCTGGCCATCTTGGAGTAAACAAAACCAAAGACCGCGTGATGGCATCATTTTTCTGGCCAGGAATCTCCCGAGAAGTCGGACAGTATTGTGCCACATGTCATGTCTGTCAGAAAGCAGCCAAGCCAAAACCAGGAGAAACAGCTCCCATGACGACAGTGCCACAGGTACATGAACCGTTTCGAAGAATGGCGATGGACATTGTTGGTCCTCTTTCGAGAACATCCCGAGGAAACAAGTACATTCTGACTATCGTGGATGATGCAACAAAATACCCGGAAGCATTTCCTCTAAGCAGTATCGAGGCCGAGAAGGTGGCAAAATCTCTTATTGAACTATTCAGTCGGGTAGGGATCCCAGATACCATACTCACAGATATGGGGTCAAATTTCACAAGTGAACTACTAACCCAATTCAACACGCTGGTGGGAATTAAAGGAGTCACCACTACACCGTACCACCCACAGACCAACGGGGCTGTGGAACGCTTCAACGGGACATTGAAGTCTATCCTGAAAAAGATCGCGGAGAGTCAACCAAAGAGTTGGGATGACTACCTCCCTTATGCGCTGTTTGCCTACCGTGAAGTCCCTCACGAGAGCACAGGATTTTCACCGTTCGATCTCCTGTATTCATGGCCAGTACGCGGGCCCATGCAGGTGCTGAAGCAGGCAATGACTGGTGAAATTGAAAATGGAAAGACTGTCATAGAGCACATAATTGGAATGAGAGAACGCCTTTCTGATATGATGTCTATGGTTCAAGACACTGTTGCGGCAAGTAAGAAGAAAGCGAAAGTCTGGTATGATAAGACTCACAAGTCTGCTGAACGCTCGTTTGTACCAGGTGACCAAGTCTTAGTCTTACTTCCGTCATCAGCCAGTAAGATGGCAGCTCAGTGGCAGGGGCCACATAGGATCATCAGAAAAATCTCAACAACAAACTACGAAGTGTATGTTGGTGGTAGGCGTAAGACAACCTTGTACCATATTAACCTGCTTCGCAAATATCAACCACGACCCGTCATGTTTTCCACACTTGAGGAAGATGCCATAGATGATAGCTTGGTGAACCTTCCCATGTGTGACGACGAAACTTGGAAAGACGCAAAAATCAGCAGTGAGCTTACACAGGGTCAGAAAACTGAACTCAGGAATTTACTGGAAGAGTTCACGGATGTCCTGACATCAAAACCTGGCAGAACTGATTTGATTGAACATTCAATCAGAACAACGGCCGTGACGCCCATCACTCAGAGGCCATATCGGATTCCACATGCCAAACGCCAGGAAGTCCGGACACTTCTACAGGACATGTTGAAAGATGGACTTATTCGACCATCAAAGTCACCATGGTCCTCCCCAATTGTCCTGGTGGCAAAGAAGGATGGGACTTTACGCCTGTGTGTGGATTACAGGAAACTCAACGCTGTCAGTCTGTTTGACGCGTATCCTATGCCCAGAGTTGATGAGGTCTTGGAGCAGCTTGGTGGTGCAAAGTACATAAGCCGCCTGGATATGTCAAAGGGATACTGGCAAGTCCCTTTGTCAGAGGACACACATGAGAAATCAGCTTTCATCACGCCATATGGATTATATGAATTCAATGTTATGCCATTCGGGATGAAAACGGCTCCAGCAACGTTCATCCGTCTCATGAACGTCGTCCTGGCTTGTCTCAGAAACGTGATTGCCTACTTCGACGATGTCATCGTACATAGTGACACATGGAGAGAACACATACAACATCTGCGAGCGCTGTTCAAGAAGCTTCGCGAGGCTAACGTCACCGTGAAACCATCGAAGTGACCCAGCCAAGACAGAAGCGATGACCAATTATCCCTTGCCGACATCAAAAACAGGGGTTCGTTCCTTCCTAGGGATGACGGGGTACTACAGAAAGTTCGTAAGGAACTACGCACAGTTGGCCGTACCGTTAAATGACATGTTGAAAAAGGGGTCACCGAACAACATCAAGTGGACAGAGAAGTCTGTCAGCAGCTTCAAATCCCTCAAAACTGCTCTCATGTCTGCACCTGTCTTGATCAATCCAGATTTCACGAAGGAGTTCATCTTGCAGACTGACGCAAGTGACTTGGCCATTGGAGCAGTCCTCAGCCAGGTAGTGGATGGGCATGATCATCCTGTGGCATTCTTGAGTCGCAAACTCCTTCCCAGAGAGCGCAACTATGCCACGATCGAGAAAGAGTACTTAGCGATAGTTTGGGGAGTGGAATCGTTTCATTATTACCTCATCGGTGTGTCTTTTAGGATCCAGACAGACCACAATCCGTTGACATGGCTTCAGCGCATGAAGACAAAGAACCAACGTCTTCTGAGATGGTCCCTCGTGCTACAAGAGTATGACTATACCATGGAATACCGAAAGGATGGTCTGAACGGCAATGCAGATGGTTTATCGCGTCCGGAGTAGAGTTTCACGGGATAGTGTCAGTGCAAACAAAACGCAGAAGAATGTGTCTAGGTTCCTGTAGTTTGTGCGTGTAAGTGCCATACGAAGTGTTCAAATATTGTGCTATTCATTTTGGATTACTGTGTGTTTATTCATTGGATTACCTTGAGCAAGATGTCAGTTGCCCCAGGACACTTCCTATAGTACATGTTAGAACTCTAATGTAAGACTGTCAGCTATGCCATAATTGTTGAAAATAATGTTATATTGAAGCAGTCATGTCATTGTCTACTTCAAGTACTTTTCGGATACTGTGTCTCCTCTTAAGAAGGGAGGTGTTAGGTTAAGCCAGTATATTCTCTTAACCTTAAATATCCAGCCTTCATTGACTGATCAATTAGCCCTTATACATAAGCCACATGGCCAGTACAAGTATGTGCTCTCAACATTGTTGAAAGAAAGACTATCAGTGGTCAGTCATAGGCCACCGTAGTTGTCACCAAAACACTGATAAACTCTGACAGCCAGTTCCGGATTTCTCCCTCTCTTCTCATCTACCAAAATATATGTGTCTCCAATCTAGTCATTAATCTTGCATGCCTTTCTAAAATACTCCTATATATATATTCACTCTTTAGTAAAGTTCAGTTCTATTCAAGATCAGGACTGTGTTAAGTTGTTCTTTTCTATTAAGTTATCTCCTGTGTGGAACATTCATATAACCCGTTCCTGTGTGGATTGTTGCTATTATTATAGTAGGGGTTATTGTTACGGCGTGTAAACTGTGTGTTTGATAATCTCGTATCGTAACAGACACATACGAGCCCATGACGGCATATGCGCAACACGACTTAAAATTTGATTGGCTACTCGACAGATATTGAGCATTTCCCATTTGAAATGTAATACAACCAGCGCTTGCCACATTTCGAGATCATAATATGGATCATGGAATATTTATAGAGCTACGAAATCACGAAACGGTATTCGGATGAGAAAACGTGTGGTATTCACTCAAGGCAACACGTTTAGTGTTTGACTTGGGTATGCGAAGACGATACCGACAGTGCGATGCAGTTGCTTCCTTAGAACCGTATGTAGTTTATTTAGTCCAGAAAAGACGTCGAAATTAGGATGTTTACAGGTGGAATGGGTAAATGATAAATGGTTCGGCATAGAATGGTTGAATTTATTCCATTTTATGTGGATTTACATTGACCTGAGGTATCCCAGGAAGTGTCCGACTAAAGTCATTTCCACATTTCCATTGTTTCAGTCGAAAACCCAAGAGGATTTCCGATATCCATTTTTTAAAAATACAAAAGAAAAATGCAAACATTCAGAAATACATTTTAAAATGTTCTATTCCAATCTACTCTAATACAAATCAGTAAAAGAACATTCCTGTAATCATTTATACTCACCCTACGGACAAGCTGTCCTATCATTCCGTTCCAGTTTCCCCCAGGTGAGAGAGCACCGTAACGGTTGTCTACCACAAGATCGAGGTCAAAGTCAAAGTTCAGGCTCTGGCTCAATTCTCGTAGGATGTCGACGACAAATCCTTCGTATAGAGTTCCATTTTTTCCGCCGGGGTCTGCTGTTCTCATCGTAAATGGCTGGTGCTACAATATCATCAGTTTTATCGTTAGCCCAGTGCTTTTTTACAGGAAGTCTCGTACTTAGCCAAGTTTACATGGCTTCCTTCGTTCCTACTCAGCCATGCTTCCTCTTGTGTCGCTATATAGCTGAAATATTGCTGAACGCGACGTTAAACTTTAATTCTCTCTCTCTCTCCTGCTTCCTCTTGTTGAATTTACATGTACATGTGCATGGGGGCGGGGGGGAGTTTAGGCATTGTTGTTCTATTGCCCGATAGAGCCATACGGCCCATGGAGCCTTGTGGTTCCGGACTGTACATGTAAATTCCATAAGAGGAAGTATGGCTGAGTAGGAACGAACGAAGCCATGTAAACGTGGCTACTCGTGTTACTCAACGCCCTGCGGTGGAACTATGCACGTACAGTATGTGACCCAGTTTCGAACCACTATATGATCAGTACCTGCTACCGGCCTCAGTATATGTCTCCAGACCAATGGCAAAGTCGTAATTTATGCCTAAATTTCTGCACTATATTAACGTGGTATACAATTTTTTTCCGGACAAACTCTGAGAAAGCAAAGGGGTCTCGTTTATTCACGACGTTGTATCCCCTACGAGGGGAAACAACTCCGTCAGGACGGAAACCCGGCATGTCGACCCCCAGGTGGAACAGGAATAACGATTTCAGCCACCTCCGATATAAATTCATTAGTTAGTAGAGAGATTCATAACTGAAAAATGACTTGTCTCCAAAGTAGGCAATTAAAAATCTTGACCGCCATTGCGAATGATCTCTTTAAGATTGAGAAGTGTAAGAGGTATTTTCTACCCGGCACGGAATATTGATTACTATTGCTAATGCCCCCGAGTTCCAAATCTTCAGCACAAATGAGATCAATCCGATTTTCACTGTAATAAACCATTCAGGCTTGACAAACGTTCTGATGATGGTGAGAGAATAGAGTTCTCTATCTTAGTCTATTATCCAACCGCTGCTGGACATCTATAAATGAAGATGGGTACAAACTCAAGAAAACAAGGTTCCCGATAGTGGAAAGAAAAGAAGCTTTATTACACACTGACAAATAAAAAACATTCGTTTTTACTCCAGTGGAGTAAACATCAGTAGTTAATAATAGTCGCCATGCTGTAGTAACGGCAATATTTCCAATGTTGAGGAAAAATATATACAAACCACACATTTACTTGGCTTGGGGAATATTATTAACTATTGATACCTGGTCTGAATGTGTATCAAATTATCTTACTATTCTAAGAAAGGACGACGGGGCTTTCAATAATGTTGAAAATTTTGGCAAAGGTAGCGTGGCGTTTAAGCCTACGCGAGAACAATTCCTCTTGCTGTTGCGTTTATGGGGGTGAATAATATTGTTTTCGATTCTGCACGAAAAACCATGGATGTTCCACAGAGGAAACATACGCGACTTATAAACTGTGAAGCTCAGTCGAAGTGACCTATAACGGCGTCGACGGATGTTCGAACCAAGCTATTGCATATTTTTGGCGTTCTCGTATGCAATTGGATTATTTTCCGATCACCACATGTACCGTTTGATTCCATACTGAGAAGACCTCCCCCCCCCCCCACAAAACAAAAGTCTTATTTCGAGCGTTAGCCGACGCTGCTTTACGTCAATTAAAATGAGACTTGCTGAGTTTATGGTAGGTCATTCGATATCTTCACTTCATTTTTGGACAACAAGATGACGAAATTTTGCTCTGGTTCTTTTGGGAGAGGTCGGCGAACTTGAAATGGCACATCGCCAGTAAGCACAAACTGCTGTCGGTTCGCGGTAGGCCGACAGTAATATGAGATTTTATCTACCAAATTGAATATGATCGTGACAATTAGATGTTATTTGAAACGAGAATTGATTTCCTGTAAATTGACCACAGAAGCTGTTTGTGTATCTCCCTCGTAAAACACGAAAACTAGGGCGTGAATCTGAACTGACCCGGAAGTGGGAAAGGTTCGAAAGTGGGTCACAGCCCGTACCACCGCACAGATTACACCGGCTCTTATCGCGATGTTACGCTCTGTAAAAATTGTCCACAATAAGTCCTTACCTGGTGGTGTAACGTTTACAGTCCATAGTGACGCCCCGATGATCAATCCGAAAGAGAAATCAGTCTGTAAACTTTCAGTGGAAGCGCCGCGCCATGTCACCCCCGTCGTAAACTACCCTATGAGGCATTTTGTAGGGGGGCCTATATGCCAGTTCCACTTAGACATATACCCGCTACAAGTAGTGTTGATAGTTGGTAGTGTAATAACTTACAGGACTAATGTGTCATTGACTTTCCTAATCCAGTTCTATAATGCTTGTAGAATGACTTTTCTGTCAGTATTTACGAGATAACCAACATCAATTTTCGACTGCCCTTCAGCGAGCACATCAAAGAGACCGTTCTACAACGTACTCCCATTATAAAGTCGACTTGTCTGTGAACCCTACAAAGCACGCTATAATGCCATTCGTTCATTGGCTGTTACTTTAAAGTGATAGTAATCCCTCAGACGAAGTAACGGTCAAATGAAAGACAAATTTCAACTGTATCCAACTATATTTTTACTTCATTTATGTGATTTTTTTCTAAACGGATAAAAAGTACTTGACTTTTTGTATGGTAACTGGTAAGCGCCAAGTCAATTTGAATTTTGCATTTAATTTCCTCGATTTTGGTGAAACATGCACATTGAAACAGTGAGTCTGTGTTGAAACTCAAAGTATGCACACCTTAATCTAGAGTAAAGCATTGAAAAGTGCATACAAAGTTCAAAATATATGTTTTAATGCAGTGTGATGTCACCGGACCTAGAGATGATCGCAACAGACCACCATAGAATCCCATGCTTTATTTGCAGTTTACTCAAAATCATAAAAATGGCAAAAAATATTTCCCGACACTGTTTCCAGTGGTCTTCAATTTGATGGAAACTTTACTTGAGGGTTTACGATCACTTTAATCAATCTGTTCGAGTAATAAAAGTACAGCAATAATCTGAACGCAGGGCCTGGTACGGAGTATACAGACCTGCATTATGGAGGATGGCGATTGCATGCATGTCAGCAATCACGCGAACGGATCTCCACGTCCATTTCAGCAACCACCCGAACGGGTGTTCGTTCGGTGTACCTACTGCCTACTCCTTCGAACGCCATACTTTCAGCATATTGTGCACGCGCGTTATACGATGTGTTTCTCTGAACTGAACCGTAGCAACTACTGATGACACATTTGTTGCAATTGCGACAATTGTGTCTTTAGCAGTTGTCATGTCGACAGTTAATGTCACAATTCTGACATTAGCTGGTCAATCTGCAGATTCGACCACTAATGACACAATTACGACAATTGTGTCATTAGTAGTTGTTATCGCAATTGCTCATGTCGTACTTGTGACATCAATGGTTAACAGTGTACATCTCAACCGCTAATGTCACAGCAGAGAGTTTATGCAACCTAACCAGGAGACCAGTAATTATCCCGTGTACATACTTGTACATGATATAATGCAGGTTCATCTTCAACAACTTCGCGTATATTCACACGGTGGCTCGCAAGTGTGTGGCTATGATAATTTACTGCATAGGGCTACATACCGGCGTGTTCGGAATGGTTTGTCGTAATCGCCGATCGGCATTTGCGGTTCCTACATATACAGGTCAGGCACGCAAACTGGACTGCCAACTTAGTACGATGGGATGGATATTTAGAAGGCCGCAACGTATGCCGCTTTCAATCTGATAAAGGTTATTTCATATCGATCCATATCATTCGATGACTTGGTATATAATGAAGTGAAACATTGACGCGGCTAGTATAATGTTTCCCCCGGAAAGACGATAGACAAACCAGTTTTTCTCTCGTTGGGATTACTTTGGGTCGCGTCGATCGACTTTTTTAAATGCCTATAATTAGATACGCATGTCGGTTACAACTGTCACGCGTTATCGAAGATGGAGGGGAACATCTAGGCCACCGCGTCGAGACCTAGATACGTGGAACGTCATGGTGACTTAGAACGCCCGAAAAACTTCTCAAACGTGTGGCCGAATCCCCCTTTCTTATCTACTCACACACCATAGTATGCTGATGAAGTGGTTAAGTTGTTAAGTTAAACCGTCTAAATAACGCGGCCGTTTTTCTGAGATAATATGAACTTAACAACAGAAAGTTTACCTGATTTTGATCCAATTCCTCACAATGAGTAAGCTTACTTACTATTTTACTTGCTAATTTGGGGGAAGGGGGGGGGGGGGGTCTCTGTACCCTCTGGCCCAATCTTCTCTGCAAACATTAACCTGATACCTGGCACAGATTACGAAACGATGATGACTCGAATAATTGATCAGTGAAAGCTTTGTGATAGTTTTTGCTTGGGATGGTTACAGCAAAAATTTCAACATAAACTCATAATCTCTAGGCATGGTTCATTTGCCGAAGCCGTACCCTGGCAGAATATGGGTTTGGTATAGCTATAATACAAGTCGTAATTTTTAAAAGTGCCCATATCATATTCATGACCTCATGATCTCTCTGAATATACCCATATTTGAGAAAATTAGAAGCCAGGCAATGTGTCGTATATTTCATCTCTCTTAACTCAGTTGTATGTATCCATGACTGATTTGGCCGGAGAGACCCCCTCCCATCCCATGACATGACATCAAACAGATCGTTCTGCAGCGTATTCCCATTGTAAACTCGGCTTCTCTGTGAACAAGGCGAAGCACGCCTCAACGCCGTCCGTTCACTGGCTGTTATTTTAAACGGACTTTTCACGTCATAGCTGTCATGCACATATGTGCGTGTATAGGGCTGGTACGGGGTATACAGACCCGTATTATGGAGGATGCATATACCAGAGCTACATTGCATCCGAGCCGTGCGTATCTGTGAACTGGTATAGGTCTCTTCGATACAAATAATATCCCACTCATTCAAATTAATTTTGTATAATTGGTTAAGTTAAGCTTGTTATTATGGTAAACCATCGGTCATTAGTGAAATAAAATATTATAATACGGAACAAGATAACATTAATATGTACAGTCAGATAGATAATGATCACTCGAGGCCGTCACAGTGCTGTATATGGGTTCATATTAGGATTGGATATAGGGTGGGATGAAAGGAATACGTACCGCAATGGTTCACATTTAGGTGTCAGCTTAATGTCAATTTTAACATGCGGGAAATTGTTTCCGCAAATTCTTTATTCGGGACTCTCGGAAAGGTTGTCGAGATTGAGCATGCCTTTATAGTGCTAAAGTAGACAAAAGGTCGATTCGCGTTATATTCATCGCCCAAAAAGAATTGCTAGGTCCATAGCGGACATCCTCCAAAATGCAGGTCTGTACACTCCGTGCACTCAGACTAGGGCAATACAGTTATTACTCAAACAGCCCGTTTGAAATAACAGCCAATGAACGGACGGTGCTAGAGCGTGCTTCGCCGTGCTCACAGACAATCCGGATTTAAAATGCGGATGCGCTGTAGAACGATGTCTTTGATGCGATCGAGGGAACGACACGTCGGCGTTGCTCCAGTCAAAACATTCACGGCTACATGCAGCTGAGTTCGAAGAGGATGAAATATAAATATATGACAAATTGCCTGGCTTCTAATTTGCTCAAACGTGAGGTCAAGAAGGCTGTTCGAAAAGTCTGTTAATAAACGACTGGTCTTATAGTCCTGGTGAATTCGTCTTCTGTCATGGCTCGGCTTTGTCAGACGAACCATGACTAGTGATGATGATAGTTGAAGGAATAATCCGTTTCATTTTGTGCTCATTATCCAAGTATAGAGATCACATCGGACTTTCAGTAGACAAAAGTCGTCCATGAAGAATTTCCGTCCTCGTCAATATTGAAGTACCACAGACAATACGGGTTAAATACACGATTGAACACAAGTTTACGCTTCTTGCAAAAAAGAAGAGATGAACATTATTAGATTTATATTAGATTTTGTCCTTATGTAAATAGCAGACTAATGAGAAAAAGCGTCATAATCCCTGACCACCTGTGTTCAAATTGTCAGCTGAAATCGCATATTTTGAAATGTTAACCTTCAGTTTATGCACTTTGGCTCATTTTCCAAAAAATTGAGAATTTCGGCCTTTATAAAAATAAAAATAAAAATAAAAAATAAATAAATAAAAATCTTACTCAAATATGAGGTTCAGATCAAATTATCTTCTCGTAAGTTTAAGTCAAACTAACACCCCTGCAAGAAAAGGTAGATTCATCGATGAGTAATTTGTTGCTTAAATGCAAAGAAGTTGTGGGTGCCAAACGTGGCAATTTCCGGCGCTAATTAACGTTGTGGGTTTTTTTTTCACAGATAGGCTGATATCACATGAAACTGATAATTCATGAAGACTGCGCTGATTACTGTTAACGCTAAATCAGATAGAGAAATTCGGAAAAAGCTGGCACTTGTCATGGAACTGCATTTTAAACTAGTCATGAATTTCGACCCGTGACAGAAGAGGATTTCAGACGCTTCTTCACTGATTTTCAACCCATTTCAAGGCACTGCTGTCATAATTATTGGGGGGCCAAATTAGTCCTTGTCTCGTTCTCACTTTGAGCATTGTGAGGGAGGTCGATCCCCAATCCCGTGCCCCCGCCCCTGATAGAAGACGAAGACCAGCCGCTTATCTAAATTAATAGGCTTTCCGAACAGCCTTCGTGACCGCATTGACCTTTCCGAACAGCCTTCGTGACCGCATGACCTTTCCGAATAGACCCATGTTTGAGTCAATTAAACGTCAGGTAATGTGTTTCCAATTCATATGTTCGTACCGTATCCGTATTTATTCTGATTAAACCATAATCTGCGTGCAGGGCTGGTACGGAGCGACACCCACTGCATTTGGAGGATGATAATACCATACCTTCAGTGTTCGGAGGGTGTCGTTAGCCTGTAATTCAGAAGCTATCCAAGGAGTAGCATCTACCGGTATTCGGTTATAACTGATATCAAGTTCAAGTAGTGTTCTGTTCGGTTTAAGAGCTTTGCCCATTGTCTGGGCTACTTCTAATGTCATACCGTTCATTGACATGATGAAATATCGCCCTCATGTCGTTTCCGTTCTGAACTTCAAATATTTTTGCCTGTGGGGTTTTCTCCGCAAAAACTAGGCCTTCGACAGAATATACCGAGATCCCACGGAGGTGCCGTTAATTGGCTCTTATTCTAAGCGGACGGTCCGAGTAATAATAGCTGTACTGACCGCATGTGCGTGCAGGGCTGGTACGGAGTATACCTTCGCGTCAGAAAGTGGAACTTATGACGTTACCTAATTCAGATTGGTACCGTATTCAGACTGGGATATGTGCCAAAGATGGATTTCTAACTCTGAAAGGAACCGGAGATATATGTGAAGTGTTTGCGTCTGATAATTACTGGTCGCCTGATTAGGTTGCATACGCTCTCTGTTGCGACATTAGATGTACACTGTTAACCGAATGTCACAAGAACGACAATAAGAAAATGCAATAGCAACTACTAATGACACAATAGCCGTAATTGAGTCAATAGTGCATGGTTAGCATGTAGACTGGCAGCTAATGTCTCAATTGCGTCATTTAGTGGTTGAATCTGCATGCAGTCGCCTGCTAATGACACAATTGTGACATTAGCTGGCGACCTGACCACAGCTAATGACGAAATCGCGACAATTGTGTCACGGTGAACAATCATAGCAACATTCATAGTGTAGAGGGTAAGAATATCCGGTTTCAATCTTGTAACAACGCTTTGTTTCTATAGAAAAAGAGATGAGAAAAGACAATCTTAGCCTTTTTTAGTCAGGAAAAATTGTCTTCACTAGAAATACCAATAACGAATATCCAAAACAGGGTGCAGTAAATCTTTCTTAATGTATAGGTGCTTTTATTGAAAACTTCAAAGACTTCCATTAATTAAACCAACCATTAATTGGAGACACGAATGTAACATTGTGCAACTCCATCCCCATCCTGTAGAGCAGATAGGGCGCTGACATCCCATTTGGGTGTACCTTGAATAATGCCTAAGATTTATGTCCCTTTATCTCGAAATGCCATAACTGGTATAGGATTTGAAGATAATTACTACGGAAAAGTACACAAATTATTATTACTTAGTTGTCGAATATTCGGTTGTGTTCATTCCCGGAATAGTTTGTTCATCACGTTACATTACCGGTATACCAATTTTGGTAGTTCAAACTTCTGAATCAGCCAATGAATGCCCCAAAACAATCAACAGTACTGCAGCCCATCCATCCCTTTCCGTGTTTTTACTTAATCTATTCTGTAGGGACTGCGAGTCCATCGACAAAAGTACCCATTCAGTGTAAAACTATTTGTTTTCTCTTTTACATCACTCAATCTCGACTCCGTCACCTTCTAATTTCAAAAACCAAATTTGGTATCAAAAACTACTTATTCAGTAGCTCCAACGTCCATTTTCCGTATTTGGAAATATCCTGGTAGTTCAAACTACTAGAATAATCAGTTATTGGTAGCTTGAAACACCAGAACCGGTACTTCAAGAAACCCGTCTTTAACTGAACTACAAATATTGGTATCGGCGAATAAACTTCCGTGGTAGCTCGAACTACTTTCTTCCTATAGTGATATAGTTTCCGAGATTTAAAGCGTCGCTTGGATGAATGATTTCTTGCAATTCTTCACTTACCAAAATGGTGGTGACTTTATAACGGTTCCGACGTGTGTTCTGTGCATAGACGTTCTGTAACAAAAGCAATGTGAAACGTCAGGCACAATAGAGGTGAGTATATGTAATAACAATCATTCATTCATAGGGTAAGAGTTTCTCTGCTGCAGCCAATCAGATCACAGAGTGGGTAGTCAGTAGTTATACGGACTAAATGTCAAGATGCCACCCAATTGGTTGATATTGACTGAAGTAGACTGATGAAATAGCAGACCAAGGCAGCTGTGTTCGCTCTATTTAAAAATGCTTTCATAAGTAATCAGCTCTAATTTCTTGATTTTCCACGCGATTATGGAAATGACCCCTATTATTTCAAAATTGCACCGGGCCACGCTGTCAAAATGGGGATAGGAAAATGGATGGTCGTAACAGATCACCATACAAACACATATATCAAATGCGTTTCATTCGGTTAAAAAAATCGGGAAAATAAATAAAAAATACTTTTGGACTGTGATGGAACTATTCTTTCATTTACAACATACTTTTTTCAATGGTGTTCTATCCCTTTATGACTACAGTTGGTGTTTAAAGGTCAACCCAAACGGAATTTTGTTTTGTCTAAAAATCCTTAAAAATCATAGTTCATACTTCACTTTGTATGAAAAAAATATTGAAAAAATTCTAATCCGATCAGAAACACACGTAATATGGGAACAAAGTGGGCTTTTCACACTTTCACAGCTGGGTTGATGACGTCACGCAGGGCAATTGCCTGAGAAAATCAGATGTCGATTCGAGCCAATTTGAGCCGTACGGCTCCGACTCTGACAACGTGGAACTCGACGACGACAGGATTCGGAGAAGTCGTTTGTTGAATACAGATTGGTTTGCAACTTGACTGGAAACTTTATTATCGTCATCTTTAAGACCAAATGTCCATATATTTCAAACTGTATTGAATGTAGAACGATTCTGTGATGTAAAGAACGAGCACGTTTGTATTGTTGTTGTTGTTACTGGCCGAGACGGCCTTTTCGAAGGAATAAACTCCGGGATTCGATACGATTTGAACTCTTTGTTTTCCCATAATCCCCATGAAATACCAATTTCAGAATTATATAGTTTGATAAAAACTTTGGACATTCATGGCGAAAAGTAAGCCGTGGTGAGTGGGTGTCGAAACGACGTGATGGATCGGCATTCACATTTGCTCAATTTTCGACAATTACTTCAATTAAATTGGAATCGAATGATATTTCCACAATCTCAAATGTCAAAGGATTATGAAAGTATTATTATCACTTCTGTATCTACAGCCATTCACTCCAATTGGTGTTCAGAACCAATAGGTGTTCAGAAAAAAAACAATAAAAGGTGACCGGTTTGCCCAATCACTGTACGACATTGTCGTTGTCTGATCTAGATGCACTCTCACACTTGTAGGTAGACTGGACTCTGCCCCTGTTTCATAATGTATTTTAAGGAAACAAAAGGAAGTAACTCTGCCTATTAAGAAATACTTGAAATAATTGTTTTATTTACTTATCAAACGTATATATATTTAAGAATGATCATTTTATTATTAATATTATTAAATAGTACATATGAAATAGAGACTCATCCAGTCTAACTTGTAGGTGCTGTAGGTCACAAACCTCCATTGCAGAAAGGTTCCGACGAACATTGATTGGCCATTATACCTGACTGGGCCAGAAATGATCTGTGACGTATTTTAAAATGTTTCTATAATATTTGGCTCTAAAATATATCAAAACCACCTTTTCAAATTTTAATCGGAAAACAAATCTGGGCCAGTTTGATTGGCACCTCCGAAATTTGCCGTAATGGTGTCGGGCTGGATGACCCTATTTCTGGCGGTCTCATCTCGAAAAAATGGTGGGGAATGTATGCTGAATTTTACATATGTTTGAGCGGAAAGGCCAGGCTACCTGGTGTGGTGGGTCATTTGTGGCGGCGAATATTAGGGAATATAGTTTTCTCAAGATGTGCTCGGCCAATTTACTACATATTAAGTAAGGCGAATATTTAGTGGTTTGTGACCTGTAGGAGATAAACGAAAATCGGTATTTCTTCATTGTCACATGCTTAAGTGCCTTTTCCTCCAGAGAGGTACAGAATCAGATATAAATGCCTATTTTCAGCCAATATTTTGCTTGTTCAGGTCGGATAGAATGTTATCAAGCCTAACGTATACATTTTTCGTCTATTGCGGGCGCCCGAGCTGGCATTTCTGTGTTTCAGCCGAATTTTAATATTGTCGGACTTCTATGAAGGAATTGAGTTATTGTGTCAGTACAGTTATTTTCAAGCCATTCGTTGATATATTCTGTGCTGTGGAAACGTTTTTTTGCGTATTCAGTTTATTGACTCCACCCCCCACATCAGCGATCGTTCTGGTCAGTAAGCTCACACATTAAATTAGGTCAATATATTCACAAACTTTAATCATTGCAAAGTAACACTGGTCCGGTTTGTCAAATAACTGCATGAAAGGGCGTTCACCGTATTCTAACTGGAGATATGATACAATTTAGCGGTAAAATTTTGCTTTTATTTCCCCTCTACAATGGGGGGAGGGGTCGAATTTGCGTTAATAATCGTTATCTCATGCGTGTACAGATACAATTCGGGGGGCTGTAGTTAACGTCTGTAAGAGTACAAATTAAAAATTCAGAAAATCAATTATTAAATAATCTTTTGGGGTGAAATATTTGAATAAGTGTTTGACTACTCATGGGTCCATATATTAAGGGAAATGTCACTTTGATGTGACAATCGATAACTTTGCGATTATTCGAAGCAAGACCTTTATATTTGCATATGTATATCATTGTTTGTTATTGGTAAGGCCATACAAAGTTTATTGGAATCTGATTAGATTTACTTATTTGTAAGCAACAAATGCCACATCATGGATAGCATTCTGGGCGTTCATCGGGGACGCGAGAGCGAGCAGGACATGTACAGCCATTTCCCTGCCCGAGGCCTCGCTTGCAGGCAAGGTTCGTTCAGCCGATGTCCGTGGTAGATTCTGCTTGTCCGATTTCTTTGCCGTCACATTCTGATTGTTCTTAGGTTTGATAGTTGGAATAGCTGTTCCCTTTAGTTTTGGTTTGTACCCGAATTCAACTGCTACGCTGTAGAGGTCCTCGAATGATGTCTTTCTGTCAAAATGTTCTGAGCAAATTATACGAGTACTGGCTCGGGCCCTCTTTCCACACCCTCGTGTTGCGTACAAATTTCGTCCAATTTGCAGCGATCTTCTAGTCTTAAATTAGGCCACAAATGAATACTAACACCGTCATCTGTTGTAAAACTGCAACCTCCCACTACACAACGTCGCGGCATATTTAACAAATGATGACCCGATACTCCGAAAATCTCCAGAAATCAGCAGAGCTACTTCTGACTTTAACATAGAGAATACGAGACGGCTGTCCCTCCGTGACGTCACAGCTGGAATTGACAGGAGAGCGATTTTCACCTTTCAAACGGCAATATCTCGCCAACCAGATGGCACAAAATTATAAAAAAAATATCATTATTTTCAGAATCGAAAGAACTATTTTTTCTATATTTTTGACCTTAGATCGTTTGGGTTGACCTTTAACATTGCGGAGCTTCTGGCACGTCAGTTAACCGGCGACGATGAATTGTGTACTGTACATCTGTTTTCAAATAATTACTTTGTCTGTCAAACAATTTCATGTCCCATCAAATGATAGTGCTTTCTCATGATATAACCAGTCAAATAAACGAACCCCTTGGTTTATCCAGGGCGTCGTTAGGATTACTTGAAAAAGGTACCATATACAAAAGGAAATGACGTGTGTTTTGAGCCCATGAGTTTCCATGTATAATTCCAATAGCACGAACGAGTTTTCTAGAATCGTCTCAATAACCCAATAATAAAGGCGCTTAGCATGAAAGCTGGCTATGGCTCGTACGCTGCTAAAATAGGAAAATAGTGGAAAAGTCAATACATACATTTACCAATATCATCGCCATCAGAGCCCCGAGTATCAGCGCATTCCAGTAAGTCGCCATAGTTCCTCCAAAACACTCAACCTTACCCCGGGACTTGTTTCAAGGACGGCAGTTCCACAGTGGTCGTGCAGAATATTGGCCTTGTGGTACAACTGTAGCTTTGTGTGTGAGGAGTACTGCCCTGGATATGGAGGCCTAGTAATTTAGCAGAGTTCAGGGATAATTGTATCGATTGCAAGCAGTCGGTGCCATAGGCCGCGCTTCCGCTATTCCTACAGCCATTCGATGGATAATTCGGACAGATTGTTTCGTTTGGGTTGGAGATTTATTGTCGAATTTATCAAGCAAGACCAGGCGGCTGCTGAGGTACTCTTGTCCCTGTAAAATGACGGACAGGACGGGCCATTTGAGAATTGCATTTTCATACGTACTAGTATTTGTTTACTTTGAGGTACCGGTATCTTATTGTTCACAAAAGAACTCGACCGAACGTTTTCTTGTTGTTTCGGGCTTTGCTAAATACATCCTGGCGTATATATCATCCATAGAATCTGAAATTTGCATTTTTCCCACATTTCCCGTGAGAGGTGTTCGCAATAGTTTTTCCCCTCGTCAGTGTCGCTCTCTGCAGGTCTGTTGTCTCACTCCGAGCCGGCCGCTCAGGTATTCCCACTCAGCCCCGTCAGGCCTGTCTAATGCAGATCTCGCAAGTTATAATTTTGTCAAGGAGTGAGATATGAGTATATTCGCCCAAGAGAAACGAGCCCCTCAAAAATGCGAATTTCTAGGCGTCATTTCATACAATTTTTCGCATTTTTGTTTCATAAAACAGCCTACAATTATATATTCAATTTCACATCCTTCATGGGCGCTAGAAATGGATACTTTATAACCAGGTCTAGAAATTTTTTGAAATCACCGACTCCTTTTTTCTGCAAACTGGAGCAATTCTGAACAATTTTTGGTTATTTTAGAAATAATTTCCTGCAAATTTCCAGATGCGCGAAATGTTGATAGCTGCGTGAGAGCGTGAGACAGATTCCAAATGCATGAGTCTCACACCGAATGCGTGAGGGTTCATGGGTCTGCTAATATATAATAGAAATTTCCACTTCATATTCTCATACAGTTACCTTACATATCCTTACGAGCAACCCAGCTATAATCAGTTATATCACATCAATTTCATCATATTCATATTTCATCAAAAATTACGTAAAAATTCAGCATGTTGATTAAACGAGGTTCTATGTGTTTTACTGAAACCATATGTCTTAGTATCGCCAGAAAACACCCCCAGATTCGTTCCCCCTCCCCTCCCCCATTAACCCACCAGGGCGTGGGGGCGGCAAAATGCTCCCGACCAAACTTTCTGCGCTATCTCCTGAACTCCAAGAAATGGAGAGCTGAAACTCCGTGACGTTTTAGGTTATCATACTGGGGTCATTTTTAGCCTATTGCCTCGCGAGCAGAGGATCAAGGGTAAATTCAAAATGGCGGCCATGCGGGGTACCAGAAAAAGTAATGTTTTCGTCATATTTCTTCAAGTCGTGTTCTACATTGCGAGACAAAGAAAACAAGGTGCCACACCCCATATAAAATCCACAAGAAAGAAAAAAAATGATCACCGAATACCTCTACCCCAAACGTGCATTCTCCAGAGATTGCCGGACCGTCACGTGACCGGAAGTGACCGTTAACCCGGAGGTGACCTCTGACCCGGATGTGATGTCAACGGAAGTGACCTCTGGCCCGGATGTGACGTCATCGCCACGTGGCGTCATCAGCCTCAGCCTCAATACTCGGGAATTTGCCGTCTTCTTACTACTAACAATAAATATGGAAATAACTGCAAAAAAACAATGGTACAAGCATAATCACCTAGGAAAGTAAACTGCAAACATCTATAGCAGAATGGAATCAAATATCATTATATCGTGTACGTTTGACAAAGATGTTGCTGGATACGGCGTATCACGTTGGGCACACCGGTTCTCGTCAGATCACCGAAGTTAAGCAACGTTGAGCTCGGTCAATACTTGAGTGAGGAAGGAGGAGCGAAAGGATGAACGTCGTTTTCAACACACTCAGTCATATCACGACGGTGCCTACATGTGCCAGAACACGAGAGTGTCCACAGTTATTATTCTGGCCACTGATCAGCCCAGCCAGTACAGCACCCGGTCACCCATCCAAGTATGGACCGAGCTCAACGCTGCTTAACTTCGGTGATCCGACGAGAACCGGTGTGCCCAACGTGATGCGCCGTACCGTCAATACTTGGATGGGTGACCGGGTGCTGTACTGGCTGGGCTGATCAATGTCCAGGATAATAGGAACTGTGGACACTCTCGTACGTGTCCTGGCACATGTATAGGCATCGTCGTGATATGACTGAAAAAATGTTGAAAACGACGTTAAATCCTATTCACTCACTTGTCAGGACAGTACCGACTGTTTTATCCCATCCATTGTTCACGTGGATTGATTCTACCCATTATCGCACAGATGTCTGACGAGTATCCCAAGCCGAGTAGCAAGCGTCAGATCCGACATTCAATACTTAGCCGTCGTCCATAAAGGAATGTCCACGTCAATACTCGAAATACGTATGGCAGTTAGCGCCAGTTTCAAAAGTGTATAAAAAAAATGAAAACACATGATGGTTTCCTCCAAGAGAAAAGTGGTTACAGTGGTTACAGTGGTTACAGTGGTTACAGTAGTTACAGTGGTTACAGTAGTTACAGTAGTTACAGTGGTTACAGTGGTTACAGTAGTTACAGTGGTTACAGTGGTTACAGTGGTTACAGTAGTTACAGTGGTTACAGTAGTTACAGTGGTTACAGTGGTTACAGTAGTTACAGTGGTTACAGTGGTTACAGTGGTTACAGTGGTTACAGTAGTTACAGTGGTTACAGTAGTTACAGTGGTTACAGTGGTTACAGTGGTTACAGTAGTTACAGTGGTTACAGTGGTTACAGTGGTTACAGTAGTTACAGTGGTTACAGTGGTTACAGTAGTTACAGTGGTTACAGTAGTTACAGTGGTTACAGTGGTTACAGTAGTTACAGTGGTTACAGTGGTTACAGTGGTTACAGTAGTTACAGTGGTTACAGTAGTTACAGTGGTTACAGTGGTTACAGTGGTTACAGCGGTTACAGCGGTTACAGTGGTTACAGTGGTTACAGCGGTTACAGTGGTTACAGCGGTTACAGCGGTTACAGTGGTTACAGTGGTTACAGCGGTTACAGTGGTTACAGACTTGATGATCTAATCGCTGATTATTATACTTTAAACAAATGAAGTTTCAAGTCGTTTCCAGAGTATGAATCTCAGTCACGCTTTGTTTGTGATTATTCATTTGAATACCATGGAGATGTAAAATACATGATATTCAAACGGCCGTAACCGACGTTAAGCGAAATTAGACACAAGTTGAGGAACATACAGCCAGAGATCTTCCACGCTACGATCGTATTTGTCCGTCGAGATCTATGAATGTAGGCGTCTAGTGATAGGCTATTGACAGGTTCCTGCACCAATATTCTGTTGCGTTCTTTAAAATCGCCAGAGTCTTCACATGGTCCAACAAACGTGAGATATGTATATACCATGTGCAGGGCCTTCTGGAATATTTCTATCCAGAAATGGGTGGTCAGCAATGTCAAAATTTTAATAGTCTATCTTGTCATAGAGTCGACGTGTGAGAAAGCCCTCATCATATTTGTAAAGGTTCAGCAGATATGATGTTCGATCTGAAATCGTCCCACAGTCCAAATACATGCTTTGGTCTGTTTAAAGCGGGCAATCCAGAATAAAAAATTTTAGGAGAAAGGAACATGCATGGTTATGTAGTCACAGTTTCTCTTCAAGATTAAGACCAGGAAGACGACGAGAATGTTGGTCTAATCCCAATCGGCGGGGTTTTTCTGGACACGCTCTCTATAAAAAAAATGTGGCCACATTGCCACATTTCAGTATAACCATTTTCCATAATAAATACTATAACACTATCGTGTAAAACAGCAAGAGGTCACAAATGTGGTCACATTTTAAAAATCAGAAATACGAACTGCGCATCTGAAAACCCCTCGGCTCTACTTTGAACCGTACTACTTTGAAGACGTCAGGAAAACCAAGCAATCAAGTTACAAATATACATATTATCAAAAGTTTTGCAATTAGAAATGGCCCCAAAGTTTTCTGTCCAATCAGAGAAACCGGCAGTCATTACTTGTCTCTTGATGTATCGTTGATGTATGCCAAGTATCATACTGAACTCTTGAACAGTATCAAAGGATATACAGATTATCAGTAATTTTACATAAATCAAAGGTTTCCATCCAATCAGAGAAAACGGTTCTGACATTCATTTCTCTTGATGTATTGATGATGTATACAAACCCATGTACTTCAAAATCCTCATGGTGCTCATATGAAAAGTCACAATCAAGTTTTCCACCTAATCAGAGAAACTGCTTATCATTACATGTAAGCTTCTTGATATGATTTATAGTTTCATATGAAGCACTAAAACGGTGTCAGATATAGATCATTCAAGATTTTACATAAATTAAAAATGGTTGCCAAGATTTCCACCCAATCAGAGAAACCAGTTCTGTCATTCATCGTAGGTCTCTTGATGCATCGATGATGTATACCAAACTTTACATCGTGCACGTAAACGGTATCAGAGAAGAGATCATTAATAATTCTGCATAAATCAAAGATGGCCGCCCATCCTTCCCGCCACTGAGAGGAACTGATGTGGTTATTCATTGCAAGTCGATGCTGTATATCAAGTTTCATATAGAACACTTAAATGGTATCAGAGATATACACCATTAAAGATTTTGCATAAATTAAAGATGACCGCCAAGGTTTCCACTCAATCAGGGAAACTTGTTTGGTCATTCCTTTAAATTTGCTAGATGTATCGATGATTTATACCAAGTTTCACACTGAACAACGAAACGGTTTCCGAGATACACAAGATTGATGGTTTCACATAAAATAAAGATGGCCGCCAAAGTTTCCACCCAATCGGGCCCAGATTCAATAGGATTCTGGGTCACGAGCATGTTGTTGTTGACCAAGACACAAAAATGCCCAGATATAAACCTTATGCCTATTAAAAATGTAACAAGCGTTTTGATAGGCTGAAATGATGAAAATATAGGCGTGGTTTGTTGATATCTGCTGTGATTGTAAACATTACATGCCTGCTGCGAAATGCTTGTCATTACCGTTGCATTTTCCCAACTTTTCCCCGACCTTTTCATTCATTTATGATACTGTTTTAACAGTAAATAGTTCCCATCAATGATTTTCAACAAAATAACAATTGAACGAGAACGCATCACTTCCAAATAACTGTAAAAACATCGGGAAACGGATTCGTTCAAAATAATAGCGAGTTTTTGGCGGTACGGTACAGGCCGTCCGGTAAGCAAATTGTCACCTTTCTGATTTTCAAATGACTTGTGCTTGGGTTTTGACACACTTGTATTTCACTGGATCAATTATTCTAAGTTCTTTATTAATGAAAATTGATTCTCCAGAAATGTGGCGACACTCTCTGTAGAGAAATGTGGCCACAATGGTCAAATCTGTACATTTCTCCGTGTGTCTTCAAAAACCCCGCCCTTTGGGATTAGGCCAGAATGTTCACGGCGGAGTGTCCGTTCACGGATTCTCTATGATACAATGACGTCACTGGGGGATTTTCCTCCCTCTGAAAAGCCTAATTTTAACACAGAAGTATATGGAAAAAACTTCGAAAAAGGCTAGTTCAGCTCTGATTTTAACACATCATTTGAACGGATGTACTATCTTTTACTTCGCCAAGTTGTAGAAACTTATCTAAAGTATGAGAGAAGATTTTTAGGAAAAACCTGTTACGCGCCATTGAGGCCTAGGTTAAAAATCTCCCAGTTGCGCGGGTGGCGATCACGGCACTGTAATCGATAGAACAGCTGATCTTTTGTTTCGAGCCGCTGTTATTTCCATTGTGTCTAAGAGAATACAATCCCCTGAGGTGATGTTGATAGAAAATCGATGTCCTCCCCTGAAATTTACTAGGTTAAGGAGGCAAATCTCATCCGATCCATTTTACTGCTTTACTACCATCTGCATGGTTAACTCCATTTTCAGGGTAGCTGACAAGGTGTCATAGTCGATTTGCTGTTTAAGTTAGTATTTCTCTCCATGCCAGAGATGTAAGCCTATAGCCTTTCCGGAAAGTGTATCATCTCCTCCTAAATCACTCAACACGGTCTCGGATAATGTAGGACATTAGTACCTCGTCCCCCACTGCTATAGGAATACATATTGGCATCCATGTTGAAAGCACAGTATCACGCTGAAACTCCGAACAGCCCATGTCAGCTGTATGACTTCCGTTACCATAGAGATCAGCTTTATAGGCAAAACCAGGAGAAACACCTCAAATTAGAAGAGATTCTCCGAGGGTAGAATCAAGAGAAATCCATTCCATTTGGATATGTACTTTATCTCCTGATAAGAGAAAAATACAACGAGGACTATATGAGCGGAACACATCCTATTGCATGTGATGTGCCTCACGTGCGGCGGATCATGGTTTACAGCTGAGAGCTGTATTACGGTTTTTACAACAGCGTGAACTTTCAACATTAGCATATTACTTTTAGAATGACAAAGGATTTCGAATGGTCAGTCTATCGCAATAAAGATTTTCTTCGGCAGTACGCTGCTCTTTTCCATTACTACGGTTCTTAGTCGAGCGTGATTTTTCAGCAGAAGCTGTTGTCTTTTGTTGTCGAATGTTTAGTCTCATCCAAGTGATGTTCATTTCCACCGCACTCTTTCGTGGAGTTGGTCAGACAATGAAACACTTAAACCAGACAGCACGGCATGTAGTGCAACGTCAAATTTACCTCAGCTGCCTTTTCAAAGAATGAGTGTATGACGGTGTGATTGTTGTGTGTCGAGCCGCAATCAAAAAGCAAATTTACTCAAAGTTTAGTGCTGTTAATTGTCGCGTTTTATAGTATCCTGTTGTCTGTTGAAATACATTGCGGCAAGGCTTTGGTGTAAGACCTCCCATTGAAAAGGTAATATCCTGGACAAAAGACTGACAATACAACTTGCAGCATATCCTTTGTCAATTACATTTAGTGAGTCTTACACCAAGTCGTTGCCTACATTGCAGTGTAGAACGGAAACGGAGCAATGCTGGACAAAATCTTTGCTGCCTTGAAATAAACATTTGAAGATGTGTCTAAAAGTAAACGCCTATCATTGAAAGCTCACGCTCAAATACGAACCGTAATATTGCGAATGTTTTATGTAACATGCAGTGCAATAGCAAAACAAAAATGGTATTTCGTTTCTGAATCAAAATCACAAATCATATAATAATGTCCCGTCTTTTACTAACGAATTAGTATAGCGACCTCAATTTGTCATGGGGAATGGCAAAAAGGATACTTTTTACAGTTTAAAACAATTGCAACCAATATTTTTTTTATCCCGAGAATATAAAATTGATCACTACATTACATCGATTTGTGTGCGGGTTGCTTACTGAAACAAATACCGGCCTAAATATACTATGAAATTGAATTATATTTACTAAATGGCATGGAATGAGTGCAACTTTCCAATATTACCTCTCCTTCCAATTGATAAAATATATTATATATGCCCTCTGTATATTCAATATGGAATGAGCTATCCCCCTCATTACATGATCAATATACGAGAAATCTCTTCTATTTTGCACATTTTCAAGGGCAAGGCTTTGGTGTAAGACCTCCCATTGAACAGGTAATATCCTGAACAAAAGACTGACAATACAACTTGCAGCAGATCCTTTGTCAATTATATTTCGTGAGTCTTACACCAAATCGTTGCCTTTTCAAGGGAAGGATAGCCCCAGATGCAGTGCATATAATCAGACATGGAATTTAAATGATTTTAGAAACGAAAGCAGTTAACTTTGTCGGTGATTCTAATCATCAAGGGCTGATTGAACAGAGTTCCTTGCAAACGCTTTGCTGTCCGGATCGCTATATAACACCACACCAACTGTATCTGTATCGCCATACGATAAACAAGGTCTGTCTCCTCATTTCGTGTAACATGCAGACTCACACGCCCATAGAGTGAAGCATTTAATTACAAGGTTGTTGTGTTTTACTACCCATAATCTCGTGAAAGTACTTTCCAAGGTTAGTTATCAATGCGACCGTTCCGCTGTCTGCATTTCATCACTGTAATGGACACGAGCAGAATACTACTGAACAAATTCTTTATTGCAATGGAATGAACATTCGAAATCCTTTCTTATTCTAAAAGTAATATGCTAATGTTGAAAGTTCACGCTGTTGTAAAAACCGTAATAAAATCCTTACATCATTAATGCGCGAGGTATTATGACTTCGACGGAATAAGCCGAGTAGTCACGAATGCTCCTGAATAATTGCCGTTCTTTAAGGTTATGAGTATGAAAAGCTGCTCCCGGAAAGTAGTCGCCTCGATTTCACTTTTACCAAAGGCACCCGCAATTATTTTGATTAATATAAAAAATGATAAATTATTCCAGAATATTTGTTGACCTATTCTGTTTACATTTGCTACATGAACCGATAGACATTGTATACGTGTACATTATTAAAGATAATTGTCTTGAAAAAATAGAATATTTAAATTGCTCAAACAAATTGTGAGAGCCTTTGGTACTTACCGGAAGTTCTCTGAGTGAATACGCCCCTAGTGAAACAAGGGAGATGAAATCATTTCCAAATTGGGCTACATACCAGTGCCAACTCCCCCCCCCCCATGCTCCCCTCCAGTCCTCCTACGTTCCGCTCCGCTGGCACATCTCCAGAAAACTATATTCCCACTATTTCCCCGCGAAGCAACCAATAACATACCTTGTTTGAAAAACTGATTTGTCCTATCGAATTTATCCGAAAAATGAACATACGAACGCGAAAGGCGCGTCAATTTCGAACCAGCTCGCCTCAGAAACTCAAAATGCTAAACAGATTGCGGAACCCCACAAAAAGCTGTCACAATGTTGCTTTCTGTAGACATTGTTCCAGCTTTCTTGTATATTTTCTTTGTCACATCTTCCAGAAAGAATTTAAATATATATGATACCAACCATACCTTCCAAGGAGAATTAACAACCAATTAGATTTATCCCTGTTATTTTCTGTGGTATTTTAGTTTCTACACGCAATAATGCATCTTGCCATCCAGCCTCCAGGTCAGAAACCACTAAAAATCGCCTGCGTGAACTATATTCCCTAATATTCGCCGCCACAAATGACCCACCACACCAGGTATTCTGGCCTTTTCGCTGAATCATATACAAAATTCAGCATACATTCCGTACAAATTTATCGAGATACGAGCACCAGAGCTGAGGTCATCCCGCTCAACCCCATTACGGCAAAGGAGATGGTACGATAAGGCGGGATTTTGGCCTATACGTGGTGCGGTTGAAATCGAAAAAATAAAATGTCCTCAAAATAATTGTGTTTTAATGTAACGACAAGAGAAAATATATGTATACAATATGTAAAAGTTCCAGCTCGATTGCGTTATCATTGTAGTCATGACATGAAATTGAAATCCACAGCATGTGCTATTTCGTGAAAAAAGGGTCTAAAACGGTCATTTAAACACACATTTAGACACGAAGGACCCCTTGGACCAAAAAGATTTTCCAGCAGTGGAGATATAATGTCATCGCACATCACCAGGTCCAATGGCGTTTTGGTCCAAGGGGTCCTTCATGTCTAAATGTGCGTTTAAATGACTCGAGTTTGACCCATTTTTCACGAAATAGCACATGCTGCGGATTTCAGTTTCATGTGATAACAATAATCATGAAGCAATCGAGCTAGAACTTTCACGTATTGTGTACATATATTTTCTCTTGCCGTTACATTAAAACACAATTATTTATAGGACATTTTATTTTTTCGATTTCAACCACACCACACATAGGCCAAAATCCCGCCTTATCGTACCATCTCCTTTTGGAGGTGGCAAAGGGCCTCATGCGTTAAGGTGGACAAACCACCCCAGGTGAGGTGCGACAGTAGATGAAAAATGAAACTTAAAATATGAAATGCTCGCCTCGATTAGCATAAACTACGACATTTTTTTAAACTCTCTTGTAAATATTGGGAGCATGAGTGCCATGTTTTTTTTCAACAAGAGCTCTCCAAAGTGATAGGTTTGTGTGAAGTTGACAGTTCTGGGTGGAAAAAGCACGGTTTGCCTATCTGTAAATATATGAAGATAAACTATAACCACAAAATATTCACACACGACAGTCCTCTTTTGAATCCCTAGTTGTTCAACAAAGCACGTTTTGGTTATCGTTTATCTTCATATAAAAAATGAAACTTTATGGAATATTGATTTTGGTCATTTGGTGTTCAATTTCAAATACGATAATTGGAGCAACGTTATATGTACGAGTGTGAGCTGGCCGAATGGATAGAGTCGCGAGAAAACTTATCGTTTTGACTGATGATGTGCTGGTTCGAATCCCAAAATATTCGTCCAAAATCTTTCAATAGATTTATGCATTTTTCACCATCATTACAATATATATGAGAATATTTGTTAGTAGAAAGAATGAGTCTATATCTCAAGATATAATATTCAGCAAATGTGCGAAGTTTTCTCTTCCCGTGCATGCTAGCCTTGCCCGCGTGATTAGAGAATTGCACACAACAATATCTGGACTGATTTGATCAATTTTGTATTTAGTAGTATCAGAAGTGATCTCAGGGAACTAGTTCTGTGCGTTGAATTCGTTCATAAATATGTATAAATATATCCACGATGAAGAATATTTACTACCGTTTGGAATGTAGGCGATCTCAACAATGGTCTTGCCATCAAGGCCAAATGAGAATATTATCTGTTGACCAATCATAATGGGTAAATAGACAAATGCAGTTTACGGCCATAGCGCATCTATCTTAATCCTTAACGACAACAGTTCTACCATCAGTAAAGACGTGTCGCATGTGCAGCTGGTGATCAGCGTAAACCCAGAAGGACCTTTCGGTCGAATGAAACTGGTCGTGCAACAGTTACTATGGGCACGATGAACTAAGAGCATATGCATTCACACCATTAAACATTGCTGATTACCCTTATTCACCACATTGTGCGTGGTTGCCAGTCGAACGCCATATAGGATGCTCGTCACCTAATGACCCTACGAGAGTTGTCGTTGGTTCTCTTAAAAAAAAGTGAGACTTGCGGACACTTAATTCAGCGAGTGACGAGTAAAATCTATTTATTTCATTTCCGTATTCAACTTTTTATTGATGCAATTAACGGCATTAACGTAACACGGAAGCCACGAGGATATCATATAACAGCACCAATTTAATAACAGGGAAAAGGGTGTAAAACCACGAGTAAAAATGTGCTTGGTCTTGCAAACCGCGCTCTCGGCGGTCAACCCGAATCCATTCAATTTCACTGGAGTCATGTGACATGCTGTGAATGGACTGCTCGCCGAGGCCGTTTGTCCATCTTATCGTACCAGGCTCTTTCGAATGCCCAGATTTTTTGGGTACATACTTCATGTAAGATATCACGGGAAACGAGCCTAGTTTTGGACTTCGCGATAGCGAACACCATTTAGATAAATAACACTTTTCAGAAATATGGGGTGGGTGGTCGGGGTTATATTACAGAAAGGATTTGTATGTAGGCCTAGTCCTATGTCTTTACGAACTTTCAATTTTAAACAGCGGCGTTGCGGTCTTGTAATCTTTGGACGTACATCTTTCCGAACTTTTAATTCTAAACAGCGGCGTTGCGGTCTTCTGTTAGTTTGCATACTGTCAATTACTACACAGCGGCTTTGCGGCGTTGCTAGGTAGGCCTAGATATGACAACAGGTTAAAAACTCTTGATCGGATATGATGTTTGTGGATATTTAAATTCTCAATGTCAACCAAGCCAGGGCTTCACACCGGGTTAGCTGGGAAACTATCAGTTTCTGCACAGCGGCTTTGCGGCGTTGCTGTGTTTCACTATCTCCAACGGGATAAATGGGTCATGCTAATAACTGAACAGCCGATCTGCTCTTTCTCAGGGTTGGCCTCATGCTCATAGGGAATACCATCCTCTCAACAGCGCATGCTCCCTTTCACAGGCTCATTTATCATCCCGGCCTCCAATTGGGGAAGTTGAATATTACTACGTTGCTATGACATCTAGGGGAAAACCCACGCACGCACGGTTCAGTTTTAATCCGGCCGAACAACTCCTTCAGTTTTGCACATGAGCAACTACTTTTCATATTCTCTGTGCAGATAAGCAGGAAAAATAATCTCCAGATAATTATTTTTAACGCCACCTAAACAGAGGTATTATGCAGACTTGAAAAAACATCTATTTTACTATATATGATGTCATATCCGGCGATGTCCGCGCGACCCGGAATCCAGTCCAAAAATCTGACTGGTGGATGGTCAATCTCACGTTCGGCTATTTCCGTATTCAGCGGAATCTAGCCTCTCACATGGAACACACAACTCGGCCATCTGTGGGGAGTGTATGGCGATCAAGTAGTGAGCCGGCTACGAAATAGTGCCGATCGCATTTTATTGTGAGATAAAGTTAATTTTAACCAAACAAACATAATTCATTGAAATTATACAAAACTATTTCTATGTTTAGTTGAATAATACTAATATATCCCCAGAACTCAGCAACTGGGCTAATTTCCCCAATACAGAAATAGACGAATGCGAGATTGGTTTCGCCGAAAATTAATTGTGCGCATGATAAGATAAGATTCTTTATTGTACTGAGCTCCCATATAAGACATGAGAATCACACATTAACGGTAAATGATTGCAATTGATTTGACAAATAATTAAACACTTATGAATCACAGGTTGCAGAAATTTGACGTAGAAGCCGCCGTCACCAAAAACATTTTTCACACAACGTTCACGCCACATTTATTTCATAGACCATGCTGTTTTTTTGTTTCGCTTCCTATAATCTCCAGGAACATGCCAATAACAGACAAGATGTGTTTTAAGCGGGAATTTTATTTCCCACAATTTATAAACCGGAAAAATTCGGGAAATTTAAAATTATCAAGGAAGAAAACTTGCATTTAACTGAAAAGTATACTATTTTTAAACATCTGTAGAAAAGATATGCATTTGACAGCAACTACACAATGGTCAAAATAAGAGCTTGAAGTGTGTATATTATAATTAGATCATGTTAGGAATATTTTTTGCAGAAAATGTGTACCGGTAATTAATAAAGCCCTTTTATGGAGACAATTCAAAATGTGCACTCGTGATCCTGTCACGATTTTTTGTGATTCTGTCACAGACTATATGTGACCCCTGTGATAACCCATTCACTTCGTTCTCATGAGGAAAAAAATGCTATCATCTTTGGGTACTGTGTGTTAGTAATAAATGTCCTATTCGGATAATCAGATCGAAACAGCTAGCAGCAAAAGAATTAGACAAGCAAGTTAACACTGAGTCAAAACGCGTTACGGTGAACTTCCACTGTGATTCCGTCACGGAAATTTACAAATATTATAACGAAAAATGTGCGGTATTTCGGAACATATTACATTTTATTTCAAACTTGGCAGCAGTAATTAACTGTGCAATAAGACGTAGAAAACCTGCTTATAGAGAATAAAATTTCAGTAACGAGCCATGATTGACTTAGTTAATGATTGCATTTGATTTCACAACGAATGAATACATGAATCCATATATAAAAAAAATGAGAGGACATTGGATGACATGCACCGCCAATAGTGGTCCTAATGAGCGTATACAAACATAAAAATACACTTCGCTGCAGCTCTGCTCTGAAATGCAGTGTGACCCATTGATACAGTTATTCATCTTGGTAGGGGTATTTTCTTTATGTATTTATATCACCGTATATCATGTTTATGTTTCTTGTATGATATTTCTTTTAATGTGCGGGGTGAAGTTTAATTTGTCTGTCAAAATTTCTACTTCTTGGAAGATTGGAAGTATTTTTTTTTTAATTGTTTTCCGGGTCATACTTACTTCCGGTTTCCATCACACGGGAAGTCCATTTTATCGCCAACCAGTATAGGCAACATGATTGATGACCATCATATTCATTCCACGAAAGCCAGACGACAATCCCATTTCGACAGCTGTATTTATGTCATGCGACACGGGGCGCAGTCATTGTAATGTCTACCGACATTAATGTATTGTTCTGCGGACTACGGACTTGCCGCTTAGACATGTTAGAGCGGACCCGCTACGATTCCGTAATTTGTATAGGAATGTAGTGTTAGTGGCGCGCTCAGACACGAGGTTTGCGAATTGAGACGTTGACCATTGCGAATGAGATTTGGTTAGTTGTGTCCTCCTTTTGTTTATTAAGACAACTGTCGCTGAGTTTATTGTGAGAGTCATAACTTTAGTTGTCAGAAATGGTTGAGTAAACATGTTTATTCTTGTCCGAAAAATGTGTCGTGAAGGGTCCAGTTTTCAATGTTATAATTTTCTCGTTCAGAACGACAAACTACTGTCTGAATGTTTGTAACGAAGCCTTATATGCGAACTGCATGTCAATTACTGTTTGTTAGCGCTAAAACTTGTCAGTAATTCTGGTTTATTTCTTATGTTGCAGTTTCACGGAGCCAATAAATGCGAAAGAGCTTCTGTACGAGACCTTCGGTTTCCTATTATCTCATTTATTTACGCAACGTTTCCCTGCGTTGTACGATCCTTAACCGTATAAGCGCTGATAACGGTTACAGTCATTGCTTTTCTTCGACCGCCCCTCCCTGTCTCCGAACGAATGTTCACAGTGAAATGTCGACAAACTCACATTTCCAGTAAATCAGTGTCATCTTCCGGTTGAATCATGAAATAGCATACAAATATACCAATCTATATTTCTGAAATGAGTATTTCTTCAGGATTATTAGCGGACACGCTATCAGCTATTGACGGCCGAAGAGTTATACTTCCGATGACTGCCGAAGGTTTTCCGGAGATAAAATAATCTCGTTTTTCGTCCAAATAACGACAGTCGCTGTTCAGCCTTTTAATGTGAACAGGTGAAATTGATAAATTGTCCAGTTAGTATATATTATTTCTTCTAAAACTACACAAACAAATTTTTTAAGTGCATGAGCGATGATATTTACAACAATTCAGCATACATTTGCGACTTTCGTCTGCTGTACGAGAATCGCTCTCTCTCGCGGATTAGAGGTACCTAAAAAGTGGAGTTAATAACTGCTCCCGCACGTACAGGGAGAGGTCACGTAACCTGCGAAACTCCTCCCAGGGAAGGGTCTTGATCCCAGCACTAACCAGGTCAGTTTTTGTGTCTCTCAAGAAATTACTTTGATATCAAATTGAAATAAACCGTGAAAAGTGTACGAGATCTGAGTGTACGAGGATCTTCAAATGGGGACCTTGTCGCGTAGCTTTTCCAACTTATTGTGTTTTTTACATGACGAATAGGCAAAAAAAATTAATCCATATTCAGCAAAACAAAAAACAAAAACACTAGCCCTCACAATAGCCGACAAAGTTGAGCACTACATTGAGCCAGCTATAGCTTTGCCCCTGGATTTCTCGCTACAGGCTCACCGTTCCTCAGAGCTTGGCTTAGTGTGGATCACTGGTCCAGCCTGTTAACTTCGAAACTTCATTGTCTGATTTATGTTTTGCCATACTTTGTTTTTTCAAAAGTTGAGCAATAAACTTGAATTGAATTGATTGAATTAAATTGATACGCTTCAGCCTTCCTATTGGTTTCAAGTATTTGCTAGTGTGGCTAATTTTGTAATTACCAGTGGATCAGTAGTCCACACCAGTAATGCGGAACTAGCTACGGTACTGCAGGCTATACCCAGTGACTCCTCAACTTCCCCTCTCTCAAAGGCGGTTTCATCCATACCAGTGAGTATAATATAAAAAAAAATACTTTGAAACTGTTCATCATGAATGTATGATGGCCCCCCCCCAAATTGATGCAGCAGTTTGGAACTATTTTTCCTGAGCAACAGTTTGCAGCGATGCTTTGACAAGGCATATTTTACTGGATGACAGATTGCTGCGACAGTTTGAAATAGTTTTCCTGCACGACGGATTGCTGCGACAGTTTGAACCTCATTTTCTTTGGTGACAGTTTCCAGCGACACTTTGACAACGTATATTCTGCTGGACGACACATTGCTGCGACACTTTTACCCATCCTACATATTCCAACACTGAGTCGATATTTTGCTACTCTTTCTTGTAATCATACGAGTCGAGTGGTCGAGTAAGTAACGCCGGAATCGCCCTACAGCAATTTAACACTGAAAAGTGCAGATTTCAGGAACATTTCGCGGAACCTACAATGTACCTCTGAACTCTCAATGTACAAACTGACAAATTATCAAATCAATAACCTACACATCAGATTTATTGCTGCATAATCCAATGAAGAGTTCATTCAGTGACAAACATATTCTCAACTTCTAAGTGATATGGTCATCCCTTTAATAATCCAATCACAGCATTTCAGCTATAGAAGTCAGATAATTTCTCCACCAAAGCGTAACTAGGCTAATGTCGAAGCTGGGTGTTCGGCATGAGTGTGCGTGAACATGAGTTTCGAAGCACTGTTACGAAGGAATATATCTGAAGTGCAGTGTCAAAGCGGTGTTAGGGAAAAATGTACGTGCAATCGAGTGTCAAAGCATGTCGGGGAGGAATGTATGTTTAGTCGAATGTCAAAGCGGTGTTAGGGAGGAATGTATGTGAAGTCGAGTGTCAAAGTGGGATTAGGACTTAGGGTTAGGTATGCTTCATAACTATCAGGTTTAGGGTCATTTCAGCTATAGAAGTCAGATAATTTCTTCACCAAAGCGTAACTAGGCTAATGTCGAAGCTGTACGTGAAGTCAAGTGTCGACCAGTGTTAGGGAGGAATGTATGTTTCCTCGAATGTCAAAGCGGTGTTAGGGAGGAATGTACATGGAATCGAGTGTCAACCAGTGTTAGGGAGGAATGTATGTAAAGTCGAGTGTCAAAGCGGTGTTAGGGAGGACTGTATGTGAAGTCGAATGTCAAAGCGGTGTTCGGGAGGAATGTATGTGAAGTCGAGTGTCAACCAGTGTTAGGGAGGAATGTACGTGAAGTATAGTGTCAAAGCGGTGTACATGCAGTCGAGTGTCGAAGTGGGAGGAATGTATGTTTAGTCGAATGTCAAAGCGGTGTTGGGGAGGAATGTATGTGAAGTCGAGTGTCAAAGCGGGATTAGGACTTAGGGTTAGGTATGCTTCATAACTATCAGGTTTAGGGTCATTTCAGCTATAGAAATCAGATAATTTCTCCACCAAAGCGTAACTAGGCTTATGTCGAAGCTGTACGTGAAGTCAAATGTCGACCAGTGTTAGGGAGGAATGTATGTTTCCTCGAATGTCAAAGCGGTATTAGGGAGGAATGTACATGGAGTTGAGTGTCAAAGCGGTGTTAGGGAGGACTGTATGTGAAGTCGAATGTCAAATGTCAAAGCATTTTTTGTTAGGGAGGAATGTACATGGAGTCGAGTGTCAACCAGTGTTAGGGAGGAATGTATGTAAAGTCGAGTGTCAAAGCGGTGTTAGGGAGGACTGTATGTGAAGTCGAATGTCAAAGCAGTGTTAGGGAGGAATGTATGTGAAGTCGACTGTCAAAGCGGTGTTAGGGAGCAATGTATGTGAAGCCGAATGTCAAAGCGGTGTTAGGGAGGAATGTATGTGAAGTCGAGTGTCAAAGCGGTGTTAGGGAGGAATGTATTTGAGGTAGAGTGTCAAAGCGGGATTAGGACTTAGGGTTAGGTATGCTTCATAACTATCAGGTTAGGGAGGAATGTTTAGTGTCAAAGCGGTTTTAGGGAGGAATGTACAGGGGTAAAAGCGTTCGGTGTCCGGTTTTTATCTCGCCTTACGAAGTAAAGGGGAGATATTGTGAGAGGGGGAAAGAGGATGTCGTCGTCGGTGTCGGTGTTGGTGTCGGTGTCGGTGTCCCCTGCCTGGAAATGAATGGGTTTTTGGTTTAGCAAGTTAAAAAAAAATCTAGAAAAATTAGAAAAAATATAAAAAAAATATAAAAAATATGGGGGGTGGGTATGCCACCTGGGGGTACTACCCTGGGGTACTCTAATGTTAAAATCCCTATGAATGAGTTTTGCGTTTAGCTGAAGTGCACATGTACATCTGTACTTGGAAAGTTTCTTGCAGTTGTCAGCTGTCATTGGATGATTATGAAACTTGGTATACATGTTTCTTATGATAAGAGGATGTACCTGTGCTATTTTTGAGAAGAAATATTAATTTTTCTCAAAATTATGGCAAATGAAGAGTTTTCTGTTTAGGTAAATTGTACATGTAGGCCTCTACATGTATACATATACATCTACATGGTAACTTTGCTCCAGTTGTCAGCTGTCATTGGATGATTATGAAACTTGGTACACATGCTTCTTATGATTAGAGGATGTACCTGTGCTATTTTTGACAAGAAATATTAATTTTTCTCCAAATTATGGTAAATGAAGAGTTTTCTGTTTAGGTAAATTGTACATATACATGTCCATGGTAAGTTTGCTCCAGTTGTCAGCTGTCATTGGATGATTATGAAACTTGGTACACATGTTTCTTATGATAAGAGGATGTACCTGTGCTATTTTTGAGAAGATATATTAATTTTTCTCAAAATTATGGCAAATGAAGAGTTTTCTGTTTAGGTAAATTGTACATACAGGCCTCTACATGTATACATATACATCTACATGGTAACTTTGCTCCAGTTGTCAGCTGTCATTGGATCATTATGAAACTTGGTACACATGTTTCTTATGATTAGAGGATGTACCTGTGCTATTTTTGACAAGAAATATTAATTTTTCTCCGAATTATGGCAAATGAAGAGTTTTCTGTTTAGGTAAATTGTACATGTAGGCCTCTACATGTATACATATACATGTACATGATAAGTTTGCTGCAGTTGTCAGCTCTCATTGGATGATTGCGAAACTTGGTACAAATGTTTTTTATGATTGGAGGATTTATTTGTGCTATTTTTGAGATGAAATATTAATTTTTCTCCAAATTATGGCAACTGATTGAGTTTTGCGTTTAGCCGAAGTGCATATGTACATCTGTACACCACAGTTTGCTGCAGTTGTCAGCTGTCATGGAATGATTATGAAACTTGGTACACATGTTTCTTATGATTAAAAGATGTACCTGTGATACCATCCATACCATCACTACCATCCATACCATCACTACCATTCCTACCAT